>JANKKB010027787.1:0-11884 GCA_026225775.1 Bursera palmeri | reverse complement strand
CACACCCATCAGAGCTCACAACATTTGCTAATATCTACAATTGAAAATACGACCTAACTAACTAGTATACCTGAAAACTTGAGGATCGAGCCACTACACTTCATGGAGGAGTGATTTCACCAGGCAACAAAAAACCAAACTGGGGCATCATCTCCACTAAGCATAACCACCATTTGCTGCTCAAACATTGCCAATTGGCCTTCCATGGAAGTTTCCCCCACCACGCCTTGAGTGGCTCTGACCCCTCTCCCTATACTTTCCCCCTGCATTATTAGGCGGAGCATCTTTTGGTCCTTCAAAGTTGCTTGCTCTGTTATTATTGTAAGGTCCAACCGGCTGGTACTCGTAATGCGAATTGTGTCTCTGCCTCTCCCGGTTACTAGGCTGGTTATGTTGCTGCTTGTTGTCTTGCCCAGATTGACTCCAATCTCCACGAGATTCTTGCCCTCTGCCAAAACGGCTACTCTGGTTTCCATTTCTGCGGAAACCTGATGGCAAGCGTTGCTCATTTTGAATATCCATATTCAATGGAGAAGCAGTTTCAACCAGGCTACTAGGACTTTGGTTTGGGGAGTGGGGGCGTCCTTTAACTGATGATATCTTCCTTTCTCGCTTGGGTTCTTGATTTCCAACATTTGGCGCTTCTACCACTTTGGTTGTTTGGGAGGCAGAGTGAGAATGCTGAGGCTGATCTTCACTGGTCACCTTGTCCAGTTGAGTTGCGAGTGGCAACCCACCCTGGGGAGCGAGATCCTTTCTGTTAGCCCTCCCAACTTCAGCCCCTATACTTTGACCACCATCAGACCGGCTTCCTCGTTGATTAGGAGTTGAAAATGCATGTGATTTTGGCTGCCAATGAGAAGTTCGATGTTCCTTAGAAGCAGAAGGTAGGTCAGATTGACTCATCTCAGGCACAGGTACCGAAGATTGAACATGATTTTTGTCCATATCTGCACTACTAAACTTCTTGTCATGATCATGATTATTTCCCATGACTTTTTGTCCCTTAAACTGATGATGCCGTTTTCCTCTCGTCGACACTCCTTGATCTTTTACAACAGGAACAGTAAGTGGTACAGCAGAGTCAGAAATTTCAGGAATGTTCCAGCCGTCAGAGTATTCATCATAATACTTGGGCAGCTCTTTCACTGAGCTTACATCAGGCTTATGGGGTTGGGGATGCTCAATTGATTTTTGGACATTCCTACTAGTATTTGACGACTGTGCATCTTGCCAACCTTGCACAGCAGTGGAATCAGACGAAGCTCGTTGGCGCCATGATCCAGGCACTTTTCCCGGTTTATTATACCTATTATCCCCATTCTTCGATTCCATGGCAACCCCTATCTTCACATTAGCAAAACCAGTAGGTTGGGAACTTTCCGCACCATGAGACCCAGAATCTGCTATCCCAACAATCTCTTGTGGCGTATTCTGATCAACTGAAGGAGCCACTACTTGTTGACTACTAGCTTGCTGAGCCATTTCTTTGGCTACAGGCTTTGGAACATACCTCTCCATTTCGGCCCTCTTGTTTCTTGAATTGTTCTGAACTTGATGGTCACTCTTCATAGAGGAAGCCTCAACCATAGATTTCTCACTGGCCTCACCAGTCACCTCAACTTTGTTCTGAGTCCGCACAGGTGCCCAGATAACAGCATCATTGGTGTAGAATTTCTCCCCTGATTTATTTCCTTGCATGCTTCTTGGCTGCCTACGAGAATGCTGAGATTTCCACTGGTTATTTGCTCTTCCATGATTTTCTTCATTAGGTGAAGATAAGTGCAGCTCTGAAGATTGATTTGCATCTTTAGAATCTGACACTGACTGAACAGAGTTGGGCTCCAATTCAGATTCAGAAGCCTTTGTCTTCTCACTTTCACCAGAAGATTTCATACTATTTGTTTCTGTTATTACCACAGTTGGTATTGATGGTAAGGCAGACGTAGATGATGCATCCTCCACTTTGTGCTTCTTGCCACTCCTGTTATTTCTCCTCCTTTGATTTGCAGAGGCCTCAACCATGACATTAGGGTTGGCAGGCAAACCTGACTCACAGCTAGGGGCAGCTTCATTAGAAACAATCTCAGAAGATGCAGCATCGTTAACTATTAAATTGGTATGGCCTTTCACTCCCTCAATTGTGCTACTACTAACAAATTTCTCAGTCGAATTTCTTTCCAACAGAACATTCTGCTTTTGCTTATAGCTCACCCGCTTCTGCTTAGAAGCAGTACCATCATATACCTGTGGGGCATTTTTTCCAACATCAGCACCATTTCTATCCTGCTTCATGGGGATAGATTCATTATTCTTATGCAACCTGACAGGTTCCTTGTGTGCACTCTTTGGTCTCTCTGGAGGGAGCTCATTGGACAAAACAGCGGATTTTTCAACTCTACCAGAGCTGGCACTTTCACTGATTTTTGCAACATCATTCGAGCTTGAGCTAGAAACCAAGGCAGAGCTTGATGCTCCCGGTTTGCAAGCAACCATTTCCGATTCAGTCAGACATTGCGATTCTTCTTGCTTATTCTGGATAGAAGAACTGGGAAGAATCTCTGAGTTCTGAGTTAAACCTTCCCCTGTTTGCATACGCCTGTTCAACTCCTCCAATTTCAAAAGAGCCTTGGCCTTCTGGTCCCTTGCCCGTTCTTCCTCCTCTTTCTGACGTTGCCTGACACGTTGCCTGGCTAGTTCCTTCATCTTAGTACGCTGAAAGGAAAAAAAATCCAAAACCATTATGTGAAATATCTCTGAAACACAAAACCAGCAGGCATACAGTAAAAAGCAAATTACCTGTGCCTGGCTATCAGCGGAATCAAATATGGGTGGCACAGACTCCCCCTCATCCTTCCCTTGATGACACAACCCAGGCTTTTCAGCAGCCTCCTGTATTTGCTCTTGCATGTGAACATTTGAAGAACCCTCAGAGTGTGTAGTCGACATCACACTTGAAGAGTCTGCAACTGGAGATTTCTTCCGCCACCCATCAACCTCTTGTGTATTAAATCTTCCTTTGCCACGATGATCGCCTCTACCATGCATGCCATGAGTAGATCTCCTGCGAATCTGTGCGTCAGAATATCCCCAACACTGAAATGACAGACATTGCCAATAGAAACCTGCAAATTACAAACCAACCTGGAGACAACTGTTCCACCAGCAACTGCTGTTTCGACGATTTTATCTCCAGCAGAAACACTGACTTCATGCACAGCACGGTTATTAATTTCACAGGCATTATTTCGTCCAGAATGTAAAGAACCAGCAGCAGCTTCTTTAGCAGAATGATTAGCCTCAGCATTAACAACTTGTGATATATTCTTCTGCTCCTCCCTATTGGAAAAAGGTCTCAGATCATGTCTTCCATCTGTTGCGCGTGCCTTCGCATTTAAACCCTCTATTTTCTGAATCAAGGTGGAATCTTTTGGAGCAGGTGGGACATCTGGCGAACTAGAAGCTGAATGTTCCACCTTCTTCACAGAAATGTCATCAAATACCTTGGCATTACCCATACTTCTAGGTGACTTGATTTTGACAGGTAAAGAAGAACCTCCAGTATGATCAGATGCCTGAAAAGAAACCTCTTCACCAATCACCTTTCTTTTTGGACCCTCTTCATCTCTTCTGTAATTTCCTCTCCAGTCATTCTCCCATGATGATGCTCTTGGTTGGTCACCTTTCTCAACATGTGATGCATTCGTTACACCGTCTTCCCACTTCTGTTCTCCATCCTTTCCATCCCAACATTCTTGCTGCTTTAAGAGAACCTTGTATGGTCCTCGAGCATCAAGAGGATGACCAGGTTCCACTTGATCTGAAGCCAATACTTTTCCATTAGGACCATATCCACTGGATCTGGCATGGGAACTGCCAGGATCATGAACCTTTTGACCTGAGTACCTGTTATAAGCAGGGGGACCAGCCGCCACTCCCATAAACGGTACATCTCTTTCATTAGGATTACGGTAGCCCATCGGATGCCCATAATATCCATCATAGGGCACCGGACCAGGATAAAAGCCAGGCCTAATTGGCATACCTGGACGCATATAAGCATCAGGCATAGGAGGTCTATACACATCCCCATTTTTCGGTTGGTGTGTCCTTGGTCCAGGTCCCGGTGGGGGAACTGGCTGTGGGTTGGCAAGAGCAGTAGCTGGGATCTGAGGGCGATAAAAATGAAATGGCTCCATAGGGAATGCCCCAGGAGGAACAGGGGATCCATATGGAGGACCTCCTGGAGGTCCTCTATACCAAACACCACCTGGATGATTATTCATCGGAGGTCCATGCCAAGCCTCAAAATGCTGAGGGGGAATGCCAGCATTTGGGTATGGGTGGGGACCTTGGGGATCTGCTTGCCACTTCTCCACATTGGGCCTGGCTCCATCTTCACCATATGGACTATTCTCTCTTCTCCAGGAATTTGAGGCTCCATTCTTTGCGTTTGCATTTACAGAAACATCTTCACCTGCAGTATGGAAAAATATATTTTACAAATTAGAGAAAATACCACTATTGCACAGGAAAAAGGTGACATTTTTTTGTTGGTGGTGGTGGGGGCAGGGGGAGGGAGTGCAACTGTTGGTGGGGGCAGGGGGAGGGAGTGCAACTGTTGCAAGGGACATTATGTACACAAACCGGTGACAGCAGTCCCCGTCCTATCTTTCAGTGGTGCTACTCCACCCAAAGATGAGTCAGGCTGACCATGAGAACTATGATCTGCAATTAAATTGTTAATCAAGCAGTCAAAGGATTGAAAAAAGTATCTAACTCAAATATTAAAACCAGATTTCTTGAAAGACATCTTGCCTCTTATGCAGTTAAAAGATAACACAAGAAATGACTAACCAACATAATGCTAATACCAAAGATAAATCTACACAGAAATTTGTCAGAAAAAATGCTGTTAGAAATAATTTAATGTAAGATATGAATAAATAAAATACTTAGGATACAGAACCAAAAAAACAACATATAATACACAGCAACAAAAATATCAGTAAACACTATAAACAACTTTGTCATGAACTTCACCCTGCAGACACTGCTATGCTGGCTAATGAAGCTAGAAGCAGCAAAATAGGTTCAACGACCAACGCAAGTGAGTGAACAACATAAAGCATCAGCTCAAGAGTTTTTCCATTTATTGTTTTTCTCTTGAAGAGGATTTCACTCATTTCTACTATTCCAACAGTCTCGGAAAACAACACAATCCCATAGCCTTCTCAAACAAAATGCAAGACTTCAGTGTTGATTTTGAATCTTCAAACATAACTAACAGAACTGAATCTTGAAGAAGAAAACACCCCAGCAACAATGCCTCAAACATGTTCATAAAGATAAACCAAACTTCCAAGCATGTCTAGGCCAACATAAAACCATATGGCAAAAACTGTTAGAAATAATTAAACACGATACCTTGTGACTCTGCGTTCTTTCCAACATTGTCTTTTTCCGAACCAAGTGTTGGAAAGTCTCCAGAAGCTAGAGAAAACCCATCATTCTTAGAAGATTTTACCCCCTGCATGTATATAACTAGTATAAGCAAGACAATGGACAACAACAAAGAAAATAATAGGTGCAATAGAGCAACTACAGTTTGATGTTCTTTCTCTATCTTCCTCTTTTATTCACTCGCTTTTTCAACAGAAAATTGTGATTCTATATAAGTTATATCAATACAAAACATTAGACATTAGTTTCATAAAAAATTTGCTTCATATCTGGTTTAATGAAAGATAATTGCTGCATATATTTAACTTTTCTTTGAAAACATTTCGACAAGAGTAAGAATCAGAAACAACCAGCACCAAAATAAAATAAGAAAGAACTATTTACCATAAAATACAAGAGCCAATATAATCATTGTCATTGCAATAACTATATAGCAAAACCAATCATTCTTTTCAAACAATCAAAAAATTACTCATGTCAAGAGCTGCCAAACCCAACTCAATGACAAGATCATAGATTAAATTGTGTATGCAAATAACAGAAAGGGCTATGAAAATGAATCTTACTCATATATAGTGGTTAAAAAACATTATATTTTTATAATAATGTACTAAAGCATATGCTTAATGGCAAAATCAAGGAAGGAAAAATTTCCGTGTGAAAAAAAGCTGTAACTTGATAATTTATGCCTTGGTATTTATTAGTGGACAATAAACTCAGTCAACTAATTAACCAAAGCACCATACCAACTTCTCTGCTGTCCCAGCTGCACCCCAAACCACTGAATTTTCTGATAATTGTTCAGCAAAGCGGGATAATTGTGAGCTACCAGGTCTTGTTTCTGCACTTCGAGGACGCAATGATGTTGCTGATGTCTGATTGGATGTCAATGCCCCAGAAGCCGATGATGGTCTGGAATTTGAACTCCATGCATTAGCAATTGGTTCACTGGCTCTATCACTACTCCCAGTTGATGGTCGAGTACCAGTCCCACCTGACGAAGGCCGGCCATTAAGATGGCTCGGTGAGCCAGTACCACCATCAGCATTTGGAGAAAGTGTTGAGGAACCCCATGCATTTGATGTAGAAGAAGATGACCTACTTCCCCAGCTAAGGGTACCCCTACAAAGGATAAAGAATTACTAAATTAACTGGAAATAGGAAATAATGATAGCATTGAGAAGCATTAAATGTTATAAGCATAAATAATATGGGGGGAGGGGGAAGCGAGAAAATTATCCTAGAGACAAAGACATGTTACTCACTTTGGAACAATTTCCACAGTTGGGTCCATCCCATGATTTTCTAACCTTGAAATAAAGAGAGAAGAAATGAAATTTAAATGGGGCAATTCAATTCACCTCAATACATTGAACTATAAAAACAAATTACAGAAAGCAGTAAAATGGATACTTTTGGCTCGGTAAGTTTATTGGTTTCGGAACAGCAACTTTCCCCAACACAGTCATGCCACCTCTTCTGGCAGAAGCCCACCTGCAAAAGTATTGACATCATTAGATTAGAAAAAATATATATATGTACTGATAAAATAATATAGATTTATAACCATAAACCTCCAACAATTCTGTCAAGCCTAAACTGAGTATAAGCCTATTAATGACCAATGAAATAATGCAAGCTGTAGATGAACAGTGCAGAATTATGAAAGACAGAGCTTACAGCAACTAAAACACAAAAGGAGAAGAAAATAAACACACTTGGTCATCATACATCAATAATGCAATAATGGACCTAGAATATAATGAGTTACCTGCCGCAAAAATAAATGAATAACCTCTCTTCAAAAGTAAACAATTATTATAGTTTTTCAATACAGAAAAAACAGGCATCTCCTTTTTCTACAACAATAGATATATAAACCACTTTATGCAGTGGCCTATTGTGAACAAATGAGGAACATACAAACGAGGACCAAAAAAAATCATAATTCAAATAAAATTAACCAATCCATCAACCACCTCCACACCAAATTCCCTAAAAATTTACAATACAGACACAAGTTCATTGGAGATTGATAAAATATACATCTAGGTAACAAATGTTGCTACATGTTCCTGGTCTCCAATAATATCCCAACATTTGACATTAAGATGCCAAATAACACATTTCAAGGGTGTAACTGAGAACAGCAGCAACCAAGCAAAAATCAACAGGAAATAAAAGAGTCAGAGTGAATTGCAACATTTAAAAGACTTCAATTTCGACATGCAGCTACAGCAATGGAAAACCATCAATGGTAATAAAGAAATTAAGTTTCTTCTCTTTGTCTTTTTTTGCAATTATGAAAAAAAAGTATGTACCTTCGCTCTCCGGTCAACATACTTGAAGTCATGGTTCAACTGTCGTTGCAAGGTCATTCAAACAAATTTGAAGCAATCTGAGGCAAATGGAAACAAGTTAAATCAATCAGTAGTAGCATATTGCATTTAGAAACAATAACTTTTGAAGAAACATGAATAAGGATACCAATAAATAAAAATAACCTACATGGAAAGAAACATTCCCCATTTCCAACATGAAAAAAACCACCACATATCAAAGCAATTACATATATAATACAACAGCATATCAAAACAAACAATGCACATGACCTCATAAATACATGTCCACTTGCATTAACACAATAGTACATAATTCAACTGATCAACGCCAAGATCTTGAACACCAAATTCCAAGTGATTAAAGCCCATGAGAATTTTTAACACCAAGAGGTTAGTTGAATGGTATGAACCTTGCTTTTTAATCAAGAAGACATTGGTTTAGAATCTGCTTGGAGTCACTGGTCCAATATATTACATCCAACAACTACTATGACTAACAAAATTGTAGGCAAAAACAGTAGCCACCAATTTCAAAAACAATTAATCTTGATAATATGCCAAAAATTCAATGAACCACTGTATCATACTTAAGCAATATTTTCCAAGTTCCCTTCCAATAAATCATTCCCTGCTTCAACTAAATATTCAGGCAGGCACAAACCCTCTATTATCTACTTTTTACTTTAATTCTGTTCTGTCACTTTTACCACTTCCACCATCCACCTGTCTACTATCTTCACCTCACTATTTAAGAATCCTTAATCAAAATGCATGCTCTAGATTCCTCACAGATTCCTCACTTCCATCCCTCTCCAAATCCTCTCTTTTTAACTAAATAAAACCCTCTTCCCACTAAGTCCACTTTCAAAGTCATTCCACCATTCAGCCTATTTCCCACATCCTCAGAAGAACTAAGCCTAAAATCAATTATTGACAATGCATTAACATTCCCTTTCTCTTATACTAGCACAATTACATGTTATGTGTACAAACGATCAGAAGCAACTTCCTCTCATATACTCCTAAATCGTCACAAACTAATGCCACCCTTAAAATCACCCAATTACTTCACCTCTAAACGGAGCCTCACCACTCATCCATATGTTTCAACTTTCCTCAGTTTCGTACACATCAAGTCATATATTAACATTAAGTTTTCATTTAAAAAAAAAAAAAATCGAAGTTTACACTTCTATTTGTCCTACCCCACCAAACCCACGCAATTTCAAATATTATAAAAAAATCAAAATAAATGATTCACAGACTAAAACCCAACCAAAAAAAATCTCAATTAAGTTAGCAAAAATTGATCCCAACACAAGCAAAATCAAACTTGGAACCAGGCTGATCAACTCGAAGCCCTAAATCACGCGACAAAAACAAACAAAAACTGGAAATACCCTAACATGCTGGATTGTTGCTAAGGTTTCAGACAGATATAATTCTAAAGCAACATATTTCCTCCAAAAAATTAAAAAATAAATAAATACGAAGAAAGCAGGCCGTTAATCAATACGAAAGACAAAATTTGTAAGATATTGAAGAACTTGCCTGAGATAAGATAGAGATTTTTGGTGCGTTTTCTCGGAAACCCTAGAGGAAAAAATAAAATAAAAATAAAAACCAAAAAAAAAAAAAAGAGATTGAAACGTCACGGGTTTCGAGTGATCGTAAGGCAAATAGGTTGAGAAAGAGAGATCTACAAAGAGTGAAAAGCAAGGGATTACAGCGCGGTGATTTCCAGATCGGACGAAAGAGAAGGAGAGAGAGATAGACAGAGATGGCGAGAGAGCTGAAGCGTACAGAGTTGCCCCTGATTTAATATCAAAGCTTCTCTAACAACATTTTACATTTACAATTTTTTTTTAAATAAATAAAATAATTAAAAAAAATATCGAAACAGTGGTAATAGTAGTTACGCTTATCTATATATATATATATATGCATATTATAAAATAATAATTTTTTAATCTTCTAATAGTTTTATTATAATTTTTTWATTTTAAATTTGATTCTTAAATATTAAAATTCTGTTGAATTTTTCACTTAATCTATGGTTTAACGTTAAGATTGATTAGGAGTAATCATAAATTGTGTCCAAAGAGTAATTAATTAGCTAATTTGTGGTGATTGCCGATGTTGATGACAAACAAATGCCGTGCTCGTCGCCATTAAATATCAAATAATACGTCACACTTGCTTCAGTTATGAATTAGTTGATAATTTAAATTAAAAAAAAAAAACAACAACAACAATTTGATTAACACATTTCCCGTAACAAACACAAGGAACACGTTTTAACAGAAGATCACCCCATTGACAAAATTTTGAATGCTGCTATAGATTTTAAGTTTTCATCTTGAATGAGATAACTTGATGTATAGATATTACGTATATACTAAATTAAATGGTAAAATTACATAACTTTATAAATAATGTTACATATTTGAAGCTCTCTAGACTTAATATATGAATTGAAAACCATAATATTATTTTAAACTAATATTTATATCATAATCGTAGGCTTTTATAATTATATAAACTTATAAAAAATAGTCAAATTTTATAGAGTTGTTTTTATTTTTAATAGTTGTTGTTTTTTTTATGGTCTACCAATCTCAAATTAAAAAGTATTATAGTATACCTATTTCTTAGATTTGTCATAACCAACGAGTCAATATTTGTAAATTATACCCTCTTCATTTAGTTATTTAATTATATATATATAACAATATTTGAGTAACTCGAAAGGTGTAACCTCGTAGTGGAAGTATTGAACTTGAAGGTATGCTCTTTTGGTGTATATCTTTTTGGGTTATACTCCCTATGAAAAATCGAGGAGGCACAAGGCCACGTTTAAAAAAAATATATACTTAGGTGAGTAAAAAAATAAATAATTAAAAATATTTTAAGATAATCGTTCATCCAATAAGATAGTTAACGTTGTTTTGAGTGGTTGTATATATAGTTTTATTGTTCAAAAAATTAATAATTAATTAAAATTTAAAAAAACATTATAAATTTGATTATATACCGATTAATCCATATAATTATCATGCATTAAAAATATAAAATGGGAGGTGATAAACACGATTTTATTCTTTCAAGAAATATTTTATAACAATTAATGATATCGTGTGAATTATTTAACATTTCTACCATTGATGGATAAAGAAAAAATTATAAAGTAAATCTTATATATTAATTAGAATAATATAAACAATTTAAAAATTAGATTGAGTTATGGATTTCACTCCCTATATAATTTAAAAATTTTAAATAAAATAGGATAAAACAAATAATTTTTGAAAATGTCATTTTTAAATACTTATCATCGGTTTAGATTTCGTATCACTACAAGATGGAGAAAGATCAAGTATGGTTGTTATTCGCAAATACGATATTTACTCTAAACTGTAATTATAGAATTTATAATGTATTTAATAAATATTGAATGATAAATATGAGGCTGTATTTTATTTTTAAATAATTATTATTCTAAACATTACGATGTCGTTTTAGTACCGGTGGCCTCGTCTGTAGACGTAAATGATGAGTGTAGTTGACATTATAGGAAGGAATTAGATTGAGTAACACTATCGAATTTTACCATTAGAAACTACTACACGAAATCTACGCTTTTTCTTTCTGACACTCTCTTTCTTCATCATTTTGAACTTGACAGTAAAGTAAAACGACAGTTCGTTTTTGTTTTATATTTAGGGTTAGGGTTACGATAAATTGCAACTGGTGTAATAATACAATGGGATATGTTTTATTTAAAAAAAAAATAATTGTAAAAAATGATTTGTACTTTTCTTTTTAACGTGAAATTTCTTATTATTTTAATGTTTTTTTTTCAAAATTATAAAAAATAACTAAAAACAAGTTTTAAAAACTTATCAGGATTTAAAAAAATTAGATATAATGATAACTAATAAATAAATTGAAAGAATTATTATTTTGACGGTAACTTCTCAAGAAGTAATTTCGACCTATGGTTTATACTAATAATTTCTAAAATTTGTAGATAAATAACAAGAGATAACCAATACTTTGAAAAAAAAAAAAAAGAACAA
>JANKKB010027786.1:0-11880 GCA_026225775.1 Bursera palmeri | reverse complement strand
TACGATACTTGGACTCACCGAGGACTATAATTAAGACTACCTACACTTGGGTAACACTTTCTAAGATGTAGCAAGATTTACAAAGCATTCTTGTCAAGAACATGATTATATTACAATAAATAATTTTCATAATATAAACATATTTATTACTGTTATATATTTTCAGTTGGTTGAGTTAGATAATAGATTTACTGAGCGAGCAATGGAACTTCTTATTCTTAGCTCATGCTTGAATTCCATTCATAAATTCAAATCATTTAAGATTGATGATTGAGTGCTTACTAAAAAAATTTATCGTCAAGATTTTACACAATAGGAGATTCATGCTTTGAGAAGACAATTTGAGTACTTTGAGATTGACGTTTCTCTTCATCCAAATTTTCAAAATAGACCTTCTCTTTCTAAATTATGTCCATTATTAGTTGAAACGGAAAGGGAAATATATTATTTCTTGATTGATAGATTGATTCGTGTTTTGTTGACCCTTCCTATTTCTACGGCAACAACAAATGAGTATTTTCAACTATAAAACTTGTTAAAATAATACATCGCAATAAAATAAATGATTACTTTCTTAAGGATTGTTTGGTTTTGTATATTAACAGAGAATTTGTTAAAACAATTGATTCAAAATCGATAATAAATGAGTTATACTATTTGAAAAACAAAGACATAACTTTAATAATATTTTGTTGTACTTGCACAGGTATTGCATGTTTATTTATGAAATTATATATATATATTTTTTTAATGTTTATTTTTGCGTAGAAGATACATTTTGTAAGGATAAGGTTCATTATGTCCCCCACTTATTATATTTTTTTTATTAATAAATTTTTCTCATATCTTTAAGTTTTACGTAAAGTAATAATTTAGCCTAGCGAAGAAAAAATTTCTGACAACTTTATTGTTTATAAGACTTGGATCCAAAAAGGCGGGGAGGATAATTTACAAGTAAATAGACACATTTGGTTCAGACCCGAATGTTACACAATATTAATATTGTTTTCTACTTATTCTAAAGGATAAGATAAAATTAAGCTTCTTTTCCATTCGCCATCTATGCAGTCTCAGTTGTGTCTATAATGGGACTAGCTCCTCAAACTCTGTTAATGCGATTTTGTGACTTATAATTGGATGAGCATGATTGGATGAGTGGAATCGGACCTAATAGCTTAGCCACGATAATATATAGCTCCAATACTCCACAATAATATATATTTACTATTCACTGCAAACAATAACTAAGTTGACTCTATGTCTCTAACAATGCCTCTAGCCTCATATTTATGTTGGTGTCACTGCAAACAATAACTAAGTTGACTCTATGTATCTCTAACAATGCCTCTAGCCTCATATTTATGTTGGTGTCACTGCAAACAATAACTAAGTTGACTCTATGTCTCTAACAGTGCCTCTAGCGTCATATTTATGTTGGTGCATACTCCATAAAATCGACTTTTCTTATTTGTTTAACTGTTGCAAGACTGCAGCATGACGAAAGTTGACTAGTTCAGATTGAGAACTCAGGTGCAATATGGTTCATTAATTTAGTGAGTCCTACCACGATTTTTTAATTCATAATCGGGTCCACCAATAATTAATTAAGGAGAGTTTAAAGATTACTAACACGATCCGCCAAGCCAACACCTAAATTAAAGAACTTTATGATGATAATTTTTCAGAATTTATAAAAAATTCAGTCTTATGAAATAGGCGGTACCGTCCAATTGATGTAAAGGATGTACAATAACGTTATCTTCAGAATTTAACCAATCTAAACCTTAATCCAACCAAATTATATTTACACACTTTATGTCATTTGGTGTAGCAAATACCTTCTTTTAAAGTTGAAAATTTTTTTGACATCTTATTTTTCATAAAAGAAGATTGTTTTTAAAGCGACAAATCTGTGTTTATATTCTCTAATGATATATATCTAATAATAAATGTAACTTTAATTTGCATGTATGAAATGAAACCAAGATACATAAACACGTCGGTTCAAATTCATTAATTAATAAATTATCAATTCATGAATCTAGCTAGCTAAAAGTTGTATTAATTTGGAAAAATAATCCAACAAAAATGAACAGTACTCAATTTGGGTGAGTGGATTGCATCTGCCAGGGCATTATGCATTAATATTAAACACATAATTGGGTGCCATACCCTTAAAGCTTGCATTGTGAGATAGTCTGTCCTGATTAGAAATGCAAAATAGTGGTTTAGTTTCCTAAGTTTCCTGTCACGCCATTGCCCAACTCCCCAGATTTTGAGATATAACAGCCGAGAAAAGGTGTCGTAACCGAGGCCTTGCCAAGCCTGAGTATCACAACTCCTCAGTCTTCCTGTTGTTAGCTTAGTTATTCTGTTATTCAATTCGTTTGAATACCCTATAGTATACATTGACTTACTATTGTGGTTCCATACCTTAATCTTGTTTGTATGATATATGCCTTACCTATTCGGTTCAACTGTTACATGTTCAGTTGAGTTGTTTAATTAAGTTGAGTTATTGTGTTGCTTAAGTACTCTGTCATACTCTCCTAAAAACGCGCCCGCATATTTAAGCAGTTTTGGCATTGGCAATTCTCATCGTTCAAATCATCAGAAACCTCATACAAAGAGTAGCTAAGAAGAAATCGAAAAGGATGGAGTTTCATGAAGGCAGAAAGAGAAACACTTCCTGGTTTTTCAAAAGAAAACGCTCGACTAGCAGTTCTGTAATAGTCCCAAATTCCCATTCATCGTCGCCAATAGTGAATGTGGGGGAAGAAAAAAGTGATAGTTCTTCGGATCATATTTCAGAAACAACCCAAAGAAAGCCCTTAGGATGGAAAGGTATGCCCTACATCATAGGTACGTAAATTCTCCCTTCTTCATCTCACTTAATTAAATGCACACATGTGTTATGATGATACTTATGATAATTAATGTACATATATATATATATATATATAGATATATATACACTTGATGTTGATAGTGCAGGAAATGAGACATTCGAGAGGCTAGGGTCATTTGGGATTGCGGCAAATTTCATGATATATTTTTTGACAATGTATAACATGAGTCAGGTGAAAGCTGCCGTCCTGATTGGCATCTCAGGTGGAGCCGGCAATTTCTTACCATTGGTCTTTGCTTTTATTGCTGATGCCTATCTCGGAAAATTTCTTATCGTTGTTTTAGGAACCTTTGCATCTCTTCTGGTATGCCTTATCTTTTATTTTTACGTCTTAAATTACAATGGAATTGTCTGAATTCTTTGCAACTCATCTATACTTAAATTATACATGCATGCATATTCAAGATAAATTATTGAACTAATTCATTAAGATTTGTTCGTAAAATGCAGTTATTACTCAACTGTGCTTTTCTGTCTAGAGCAGTATAATAATCTAATATCATAAGCATGTTACAAAGCATGTTACACTATAATAATCTTATGTTTTGTATGAGCAAAGTTCATTCCCATGTTACAAAGACGTTATTAATTGGGATCTATTTTCTCTTTCGCTTCAATTATGATTTGATATATAATATGTCGTACAAATCTTCATGAACGGTAATGATAAACATGTTCAACAACGGGGAATGGTAATGATGACATTGACGGCACTGTTCCGACAGCTGCGTCGTCCCCGTTGCATTGAGGAACAGCGAATGCGTGGCCAATGTATAGGCCCCGACAGACACCAAATGGCTTTCCTTACCCCTGCGTTGTTCTGGTTAGCTGGAATCAGGCCATGCAGTGTTCCCTTTTCAGTTGAACAATTTGATACAACATCTGAAAAAGGAAGGAAAGATATCACTGGTACCATACTACTTTCACCATCTTACTCCTCATCAGCCAAACGGTAGTGGTTTATGTTCAAACCATTAACCTGTCCTTGGGCTTCGCAATCCCCACCATATGCATGTTTTTATGAATGATCCTTCTCTTCGTTGGAACCAGAAGTTACGTATATGTTAAGCCGGACGGTAGCTTGTTTTCTAGCATTGCGCAAATCTGTGTTGCAGCTTACAAGAAGCGCCAGCTTCAGCTTCCAACTTATCATGTCGTAGATGAGCTTTTTTATGATCCTCCATTGAAGAGAAATGTATTATCGAAACTCCCTCTCACCTCTCGTTTCAGGTTAATTACATTCTTTTAACTATATATTAGATTTGTCTTGTTCAAATAAAGCCAGATGGTTCATGTATAGATCCATGGAGGCTATGCAGTATCCAACAAGTTGAAAAGGTTAAATGCCTGATGAATTTTCTCCCAGTATGGACAACTGCGATTATTAGGTTTCTTCCCATGCAAAGTATGCCACTCGATGTGGCGCAATCTTCAAAATGGACTGCCACCTTGGACCCAATTTCGATCCCAGCTCCTTAAATCCTTGTTGTAAGTTTGAGTTATGGCAATCGCTCTCCCAATTTATGATCGCTTAATCCCAAGACTTGAGAAAATCACTAAACAAGAAGGGGGGATCACTTTCTCCAGAGAATTGGAACCGGAAACGTTTGCGCAGTTTTTCCAATGCTAGTGGCTGGATTAATTTGTTAAAAATAAGAGAAGGGATGCGGCCATTTTGCATCCTAGCCCTACTGGGGTTGCGCCCATCTCAGTCTTGTGGCTAGTTCCTCAACTTATTCTAAAGGGCTTCTTCGAGACATGCAACCTTCCAGCCTTAACAGAATTTTATAACAAGCAGTTCCCTGATCATATGAGAAGTATCGGGAATGCTTTAGTATTTTTCACTATGTGTGTGACAAGCTACTTTAACGGATTAATGGTGGCCACAATCCATCTTTACACTGGAAGACATGGCCCCAGCTGGCTGACCGATAGTACAAATGTTGGCAAATTGGATAATTATTTCTTTCTTTTACCAGGGCTTGGAACACTGAATTTTCATATATTTTCTCGTTGTTGCCCATCGATATCGCTACAAGGGCACTGCTCCTGTAGAAACTGACCATGATGCCGAGCAGAATTGAATTCCCATTACACTGTACGATTTGTTAAAATATATATATGTTTCTGGGTTACATTGTTCCATGATGCGGGCATAATTGAATGCCCATTATACTTTACACTTTATAAGAATATGTTACAATAAATACAAGTTTAATCAGTTTTATTGGAAATGAAGTGCATATTCACTTATTCAGGCCATATAGCCACGTCGTTTTCTTGCTTTTGCTTCTCTGCCAGTACTTCAATTTTTTCTTTGTAAACTAAGCTAAAACTGGAATTAAACACTTAACCAAGACTTTTACACTGAAGTGGAACTCTACTTCCATTTGGAAAATGACAGTTAATAGTAAAGTTAGTAGATAAGCTTCCGCAGCGTGTGACTGTGAACCCTCTACGAGCCCTTTTCATCTCAGAAAGACCAATCATTTGCACAACTTGAGCTTCACAAACAAGAGTGGAAACAAATATTCAATAATTAAGAAATTAATACATCAGCCAGTGCTGTCACATGACCATTTTTGTAGTGATATATTAGAGCAATAAATTCCAAGCTATATATTTATATATAGTGAGAGGGGTGAAAAAACAGCAAAAATAAGTTGCAGCTCTTCATTCTAAAAGCCATAATTGATTTGCTCGACTTGCTGAATATGCTAGCTGTGATTACTGATGGCTAGCTCGATCATTTATGTAAAATGTAATTTATGTGAAACCACAACCAAAAAGACTCAAGTTGATATAAAGAAAATAATTAGCTAGTATTTCAAAGTCTAAGATCAATATTTAAATGGCTCGGTGGAAATTTATTTGCATTTTTCGATAGATAGTGGAGATATGGTTGCTCATAAATAGATTTGCATTTGTGATAATTAAAGTTTTTGCTTCAAGAGTTGACCATAAAGGTCGAGATTTGTCTTCACGCCCTTGTGTAGAAAATGTCTTCTAGTAGAGTTGAGCCATTAGTCACGAGCCGTATATACCTATAATGCATGTCAATTTTGTACATGCTTGCAGTATTCGTCAGTTTTCTTGAAATATCTCCCCTGCTATTATTTATGGTAATGCGTGAGTGTTCTTCTCAAGTTGCAAATTCAATTACAGTGATTCATTTAATGCATTTTGGCTTTTTGCCCTTTTTATCCTATCACCTATACAACAATATTCGTGGGATAGCTTTGTTGTTACAAGCAAAGTTCTAGTCTGTCATTTGAAAAAGTGAGACAATTAACTTAAAATTGGTAATGATATGCGAAAGTTGAAAGAGAAATCACAGCTGCACTTTCTCAGATCATGTGTAGTCTAGCTCTATAATAATAATCTCAGTATAAAAGAAAATCTTAAATTGGGACTCAACTAACCAGTCCAATAATGCTATCCAATTAGTAGTGTATCGTGTGTGACAATTACTGTAAGCACATTTGAATCACCGTTGGTGGCTTAAATAGAGAACAACAGTAGAAAGAAAGATTCGGTAGGAAACGAAACTTGCTTTGTGATATCCAATATTTAATATTCAAGGAGAACATAATTCTGGAAATTGCCAGGAGGCCCACTTTCATTGACTAAAACCAAAATTTAAAAGGTAACTGGGGCCCCGTTCGTAAAAGTTAAAAAGATTTTATTTTACTCCTTATTTTTAATATATTATTATTACATCATTCCTTAAAAAAAAAACCTATTTTAACTTTAATGATATGTATAATCTTTTTTTTTTAATTTAGGTAATTATAATTAAAAAAAACCTATATTATGATTTATAACTACATAAGCTTCTCTTATATTTTAGTTTTATTATTTTATTTTATAAATCATATTTTAAATTTTTTTAATTTATTTATTTTAGTATAAATCATATTTTTCTCTTTAATTTTTTTTACTCTAGTATGTAGTTAATCATTTAAGTTTGACTAAAAGAATATAGATTCGAAGAATTGTTAATAAACGTTAATGAATAATTCCATAACTCTTTTTATAGATAATTTTTATTAAATTTTATATTCTATTTGTCATATGTTTTTTTCTTTATTTTTTATTAAATTCATTTATAACATCAAAGTTTATAACATATTAAAATATTTATGGCGCCATCTCTTACACAAAAGTCTGGGTCAGCAATTGCTTGCGCCTAAACCCGACACAATATGGTCACGCATATGTGTTTTGTGCATGTGTTGCCAAACTTTTGAAACAATTTAAAGTTTTAACAGTTTAACTCCTCGGTTCATTTCGTCAGCTAGTTGATCAATTCTGTCCTTTCTTTCTATCGTTTTTACCTACAATTACATCTTACTTGTGACATTATATATGTAGCACTACATCATGTCCATTTGTGGCTTCAACAGAGACAAGTTGTAGCTCAGGAACTCATCAAAACACTTATATATACATGCATTGGTAAGAGTGAAGAGATATATAGACATATGTACACATAGAAAGCTTATCAGTATTCACTAAGCTAGCTGAGCAGAAAACATGGCGGCCGGGAATGAAAAAGGATCGAGCCCAAGCAGCTCTTTTCGGTTATACTGTGTCACAAAATGCTTTCAGAAGCCAGAGTCTCCAGAGAAGGGACAGGACCAGGAGGAGAAGCATGGCAACCTTTTGTCTGATTCAAAGACAGCCCAGAAAAAGCCTGGAGGATGGAAATCCATGCCTTACATCTTAGGTTAATTTTAATCTCTCCTAGCTTGTTTCTTCTTTGCTGACTGAAATTAAGCTATGCATAGATGCATATGGTGATGTTTTGATGGTGCTGATCATGATCTGCAGGAAATGAGACATTTGAGAGGTTAGCAACGTTTGGTTTGTTGGCAAACTTTATGGTGTATCTGGTGAAAGAGTTTCACCTGGAACAGGTGGTGGCTGTAAACATTCTGAATATTTGGTCCGGTATGACCAATTTTGCACCTTTGCTTGGCGCCTTCATCTCTGATGCCTATTTGGGCAGGTTCAAGACTATAGCTTTTGCATCCTTCGCATCTCTTCTGGTAATGAACTTAAACTATCTTTCTGCTTAATTTCTTACGAGTACTTTACGGCTGGATGATTACAGAAATTGCTAAAAGACCATCACAATGAATATGCAAGCTACGATGGGAGTTTCAAAGCATTAATTACTGATAAATACGTGATAGGGAAGCATCATAGATCAGGACACCTTATAAATAATGAACAATATGAGATTTTCATTTCTCAAGGATTTGTGTGGTTCAATTCAGATGATAATTCAATGGTTTGTTTGCTACCATCCGTTTCACTCTTCTGGTACACTGGATGCAGTAGGTAGCTAAAACTGGTTTCTACCAGTTACTACTTTCCAGTCTGCTCTGATTGGCCAGGTTAAGTTGCTGTTGTGTTACTAAGATTTGATAACGACGTTAATATCATTATCTTAGGTGATCCCGTAATTGATCGAAATAAAGCATCACTGTCCCTCGTGACTCATGCGTTACAGTTTTTGTTCAAAAGGGGCCCAAAAGTCTCGGAAAATGGTCCGTAATCAGACTAATTAATCAAAGGAACTTTATTAATTAGAGTTTTAATCAAACAGAGAACTTCTTAATATCTTATCCTTTTGGGAGGTATATGGCAGTGCGCTCTGATAATGTTTCATTTTATCTGTATTAAGTATATAATACAGTAAAATAGATAAAAAGTAGACACTTCAATTAACTTTTTTGTCTTTTCTTTTTCTTTTTCATTGTAGATCAAGTATGGGAACCGAGCTCTTGTGGGTTTTTAACTACGATGTCAACTTATTGTACCGTTCACCTCTATTTTGTGCGACTAATTTGTTTCATTTCTTTGTATGAACGTATGCACGTAGCTGTGATTTTTAGCTACTATTGCTATTGTCAAGTAGACATAATTCAACGCTCAACAGCTTCCCCAATTATAGCAAAGAACTCTTTATGAACTACTTACTTTAATGCGCAAGAATTCAATGCTGATTTGTTTGAGTTTTATAATGTCAAAACATTGACTGTAACAGGGAATGGTGAATATGACATTAACTGCGTGGGTTCCACGGCTGCACCCTCCCAAATGCAACTTGGATCAGCCACCTTTAGGTCATTGCACAAGTGCTAACTCCACTCAAGTGAGCGTTCTACTGTTGGCTCTGGGCTTGCTATCTATCGGCACTGGTGGAATCAGGCCATGCAGCATCCCGTTTGGTGTTGATCAGTTTGATCCAACCACTGAAGAGGGAATTAAAGGGATCAACAGCTTTTTCAATTGGTATTATACCACATTTACACTGGTCATTCTGTTCACTCAAACTGTAGTGGTTTATATTCAAGACTCGCTGAGCTGGGTGATTGGATTTGGAATTCCTACTATACTTATGGGATGTTCAGTCATTCTATTTTTCGTCGGAACAAGAGTTTATGTACATGTCAAACCAGAAGGTAGCATCTTTTCGGGCATTGCACAGGTGTTTGTTGCAGCTTACAAGAAGCGCAAGCTTGTCCTCCCAGAAGGAGATGTGGATGGCATTCTCTATAATCCTCCATCAAAGGTCAATGTTTTATCAAAGCTGCCTCTCACCAACCAGTTCAGGTCACACATTTCTATCATGAAATATTCTCTTATTATTTCTTTTATTAGATTATTTGTTGCTCTCATGTTTTTAAGAACTGGCTTGCTTATGGTAGAAATTAATAAAATTGATGAAATTAATTTATTTTATTCAGATTCCTTACCAAAGCGGCTATGATAGTGGAAAATGATGAACTAATGCCTGATGGAAGTCCTATCAATAAATGGAGTCTCAGCAGCGTCCAACAAGTTGAGGAGGTTAAGTGCCTAATAAAAATCATTCCAATATGGGCTTCAGGACTCATTAGCTTCACTTCCATGACACAACAAGGGACCTTCACTGTTTTACAAGCCCTGAAGATGGACAGGCACCTTGGACCCAACTTTCAAATCCCACCAGGTTCAATTGGGGTCATATCAATGCTCACAGTAGGAGTTTGGCTCCCAGTGTACGACCGATTTCTTATCCCTGCTCTCCGCAAAATCACCAATCATGAAGGTGGGATCACGCTCCTTCAAAGGATTGGAATTGGGAACATTTTTTCAATTCTCTCTATGGTAGTTGCTGGCTTAGTAGAAAAAGAGAGAAGGACTTCAGCTAATTTGCATCCTCAGCCAAATGGAATTGCACCAATGTCAGTAATGTGGCTAGCTCCTCAACTTATCTTGATGGGGTTCTGCGAAGCATTCAATATAATTGGACATATTGAATTTCTAAACCGTCAGTTCCCGGATCACATGAAAAGTATAGCTAATTCTCTTCTCTTTGCCTCCTTCGGAGGTGCAAGTTATTTTAGCAGCTTATTAGTCACCATAGTGCATGGAGTCACAGGAAGCCATGACCACCCTGACTGGTTGACTGATGACATCAATGCTGGGAGATTAGATTATTTCTATTACCTTATTGCAGGAATGGTAGTCCTCAACTTCATCTATTTCCTCTGCTGTGCAGATCGTTATCGTTACAAGGGCAGCGTAAAAGTAGAAGACAAAACTTACCCTGATCTTGAGCTCGTTGAATCCAACCATGATGGAAAAGAAATTAAATATTAAATAATGTACCAAGAAAATAAATATAATGTACCTGTAGCGGATATCGTTATCTCTACAATATATAAGATACAAAATAAGAGTCGTTAATGATGAGTAACTGGGCAAGCCCTTTTATTTTATGTCTATTGTTATATAGTAGTAATATATATATATATATAGTAGTATGGGTTGCCTCAGAGATTGAAATTATATTTATCAGAAGATTAGGTTATTGTCACGTAATTTTTTTATTTAATTTTTTATATTATCTTATCATCATTTAACTATTATAATCCAATTATTAAAAAATTGATGTAATGATAATTACTTTTTATCTGTCTTTTCATAATTATTGGATTGTAGTGGATAATCGTTACTAAAGGATGTGAGAAATTAAATAATAAAAATTAAGTTACGATAACTTCTTCCTTGTTAGAAATATCTGCATATACACGTATATAGAGTTTTGTTGTATTATGTATACATTAAAAGGCGATCCAAATATATATTACACATCTCAAGAGGTTCATGAATGCTTGAATGGTAGAGAATAGACCCAACAAGGAACTGTTCTGATGCATCACGATATGGGAGACCCACTTCCCAGAAAGCATACAAAAAATCCGGTATCATAGCTGGCAGTGACTTTGTGGTTTAAAGAATATTAGGTGATCAATAAGGGTCACAGCGATATGATTCATATGGGTTGTCTGGAGCCTACTCCTCTCTTAATTTGTGTGCATGTGCTTTTGGTCTTCTTGGACGTACGCTTTGTCCAAAGGCTACAATGGCTAGATACCCATCTCGTGGTCCTCTTTTAGTTGCTGCTTCTCTGCCATGCATATTGCTTTTCGTCTTTTTTTCTGGAAACCTGACAAAGTTTATTTTTGGTGTTTTCATTTATAACTTACTCTCTTTCACACTGAGAAGGACATGGAATCAATTACATTTAGCCTAAACGGCCAGCTATTAATATCTGCTATGAAGAGTATTCAAAGTTGATTAAAAATCACTCTTGTGCCTAAATAACAGGAGATTAATTAAATAATTGCATGATTAAGTCGAAATATTCCAAAAAGTTTGGCTTTCTTTGTCGTCTTCATATATCTTTTAAGAGAGTAAATTTGAAACGGCAGTCACCCGTTCGTTATCAAACAATCGTCATCAGAATCATTTCGATATTGCTTCCGGAAGGTAAAATAAGTTTCATATCATTCCCACTCTTCAGATAAGACATTTGAAATAAGACATTTTAAATGGGAAATTTACTCTAAGCCCCCAATTACATTCATCAAAAACATGTAACCCCATAATTATATTAAACTAACATTAACCCC
>JANKKB010027784.1:0-11875 GCA_026225775.1 Bursera palmeri | reverse complement strand
AAAATAAAAAAAATAGTTAAACATAAAATTTCTATATTACCTTCACCGGTTAGTGTTAGTTTTAACGGAATTTGGTAGTCGGTGATTTTATATAAATCTGTGTTAGTTTTAACGGAATTTGGTAGTTGGTGATTTTATATAAATCTTAAGGGTCTTGATTAAAATATCAAACTTATTTTCCGCTTGATATTAAGATAAAACACAAAGATAGTATTTAATATTGTCCCATTGATTAATATTTAATAGATAACTGGTTTGTTTGATGTTGGAGTCATTCCGAAAGTAGGCCCGGTTCTTAAGTTTCATATGAGTGCGGTTCCGACCATATATGCTATTTCTATTGAACTTCTACTCTTTGACCAGGTTGGTTCAAGATCAATACCTGACTAGAAACAAACTGATAGAACCAGTGTTGTCAAGCATGAAATTCTGTCAAATAGGTCTCGTAAGTTGTTTTTGACTCCATTAAATGCAGAATATCCTCCACTGACATCAAAGTTGGAAGAAAGATACTAGGCTTCATCAATATGTTTTCTTATTGCCATAATAGATTCCGGCCTAAGAAGCCTCATCCACTTCCCTTGGTCTTCGTCCATAACCAATTTTATTTTCTGTTGAGTGCTAACTTCTGCATTGCTCATTCTACTATGGAAGCTATTACTTGCTCTAATTGCTGCTACATTCTGGCTGTGGCTGAGCCCCTTTAATTCAGTTGAATGTCTAAGCATATAAAATGCCATTTCAAATCTACAGCAGTCATATCTTCATGAGGTTATTTGCCGGCAATCACAATTCTTCTGCAGGAGCAAGGGCAGACAATTTTCAATTCCCAGAGGCTCCAACTCAAAGTCTAGCACAGTAGAGATGGGCAGGGTCCTGGAAGAGGTTGAGAACCTAACCAATTCTCTCTTCTGCAGCAATCTGACAATTTCTTATATTTTTGGGTGCAGGAGGTTTTGTCGCAGTTTATAAGGGTAATGCTGAGTATTCTTGGCTGTAAAGGTTTTAAATGGGAGCTCAGACAAGAAAATTGTGGATCAATCTTTGGCAGAAGAAAGCACTATAGGGAGAACCCACCCCTATTAATCCTGTTAAGCTCTATGTTTTTATTGTTTTATTTATGTTTTTGACAAAGAATTGCGAGCTCTTGTTTATAGAAATAGAACTACAGATTGGGAGACATTGCACAACATCGCAATTAACACTGCTGCTAAAACTATTGAATATTTGCATGATTGCCAGCAGCAGACGATCCACTATGATGTTAAGACTGAAAATATTCTCCTTGACGTGAACTTCTGCCCAACGATAGCTGATTCTGGACTCACTACGCTTTATAACAGGGAAATAATACACATAGCCCTTACAAGAGGGAGAGGAACTCCAGGCTATGCTGCACCAGAAATATGGATTCCATTTCCTGTAACTCATAAATGTGACGTTTACAGCTTTATGATGCTTTTGTTTGAGATATTAGGGAGGAGAAGAAACATGAATGTCAACCTGCCAGAAAGTCAGGAGTGGTTTCCCGATTGGCTTTCGAAGAAATTGGACAAGGGTTCCTTTCCCAATTGGCTTTCGAAGAAATTGGACAAGGGTGACTTTCCCAATTGGCTTTCGAAGAAATTGGACAAGGGTGACTTTCCGATTTCCACAATTGTTCGGGCAGTCCCCTCATCCTGAACTTCTTCCCAATTTGATAGAATTACAGAGTCATTCCCAGAAATCATCCACTCAGTTATTGAGCCCTATCCTCTGGCAACTCTTATTATTTAAAAACCTGAGAATGTAGCTACTTCATGACGAAAACTTCTAGAAGCCGAAGCTATATTGATACTTCAAAGATTAAAACAATTCTTTTGTTAGAAACTATGTCAGGTAGATATCATTATACTGGTCAGCTTTCTACCGCTTGTTTTTCATTTCTGTTCCCTCGTACACAATCAGTGGTTAAATTAAAGTGATTTTCCCCCTTACTACTAGTTCAATTTGGACTTTGGTTTTATATATTTACTATCTTTTGAGGTTATTGTCAGTTGATGGGAGACAGATTCCATCTATTTGCTTCCTTGTTTATCGTTGGATTCAATGTTCTTGAACTGTATATATGCTTGTACATTTCATATAGAATTAGAAAACAAAGGCCCAAGTTTCATTGTCTTATGCGTGAATTAGCTGATTTATTATTGTAATTATTTGTTTGTCTATTCTCAGCCTGCCTTGTTCTAATTTCATCTAACCCAACACAAGGTTTGAGTAATCATCGTACAAAAGGAAAATTTTACAAAAGAACAGGACTTACTGGTCACAGAATGAAATGACTACAGAACTTATGTTTTGAAACAGGATGTAAAGTTCTATATTTTGTCGACAATTTGTTGCCTCTAAATCCTGCCACCTTCCATGTATTGAGGTTAGTTATCTGTTTCGGGTTTTGCTGTATTCTCTCCTGCTAAATATCAAGCTCTGCAATGTCAAATGAGGATGTAAAAATCTTTTCAGCTGTTGTGACATGTGTTCTCATCACAAGTGATGGTAAGATTTTCCTTTGGTTACATTCAATTTTATTCATTTAGATGAAGTGAATGAATTTTAAGTCTAAATGAAACTTAAATTGCATAGCTTTTACAAGGTAATAGAATCTACAAATTATATGAACGCTTGTTAAATTGAGATAAATGAGTGGGAGTTTTCATTTTTCCTTTCCTCTTCTCCCAAATTAAAGATAATAAATATGGTCATTTTTATTCTTTGAGTCGTGAAAGTTATGGATTTCCGATTGCTTTACACTCTGCAGTGATTATCAATATAAAGATTGTTTGCATATGCATAAATAAAGCACAGAAGGATGGCAAAACCGTTTCTCCAAACCTCGCACAGACCATTGATAAATTTTTCAATGATATGGAAATAGAGAAGGGTTTACTTCTCAGCAGCTTATAATTGCAACAGAAAATTTTACCAATTTGTTGGGTTCAGAAGGATTTGGAGCTGTATATAAAGGTATACTGGGTAATGGAACCATCATGGCTGTGAAAGTTATGCATGGGAGCTTAGATAAGATAATAGAGGAACAGTTCAAGGCAGAAGTGAGCACAATTGGAATAGTTCATCATTTTAATCTGCTTTGGCTCTATGGTTTCTGCTTTGAGAGAAACCTGAGAGCGTTAAGTCTTTGACTACATGAAGAATGGTTCACTTGACAAGTACTGTTTCATGAAAACAGGATCTTAGGATACTATAAACTCCATAAGATAGCAGTTGGCACAGCTAAAGGGTTGCTTACTTGCATGAAGAATGCTAGCAGCGAATTGTACATTATGACATACAACTGGAAAACATTCTCTAGGATGCAAATTTCTTTCCTAAAGTAGCTGATTTTGGTTTGGTCAAGCTCTGCAACAGGGAAAATACTCATATAACCAGGACAGGAACAAGGGGAACTCCAGGTTTTGCTGCACCTGAACTGTGGATGCCATTTCCTATAACCTTCAAGTGTGATGTTTTCAGCTTTGGAAAGCTGCTATTTGAAATCTTTGGCAGAAGAAGGAACCTGGACACAAATCTTCCAGAGAGCCAAGAGGGGCTCCCAATCTGGGTGTGGAGAAGGTTTGAGAACGGAGAATTGGAAGAGACAATGTTGGCATTTGGGATTGAAGGGTGTGATGGGGAGAGGGCAGAGAGAATGATTAAAGTAGCTTTCTGCTGTATTCAGGATAGGCCTGAAGCAAGGCCCGTGATGAGTGATGTGGTGAAAAGTGTTGGAGGGAGCAGTAGAGATTCCTAAACTTTGTTCCCATTTAGGCAAATTTTGGTAGGATCTCTGGCCCTTACCTACGAGTAGTTCTCTGAAAGAATGAAAAATATAAGCACTTCAGATTCAGTTTCTCCAATGGTTACTGGATCTTCTTTCATTTTTGCAACTGTTATCATGCAAAACGACGAGATCAAAATAGATACTTCATAAAGAAAACTTGAATGTTTCAGATTTAGAAGCTGAAGCTGTATCGATTCTTCTTAGATATGAACAATTCTTTTGTCTGAAACGATATCAGACAAGGTATTATTGTACCGGCCAACTGTCTACTGCTTGCTTTCATTTTCTATCCCATTTTACAGGAAGTCAACAATTATATTAAAGTGATTTTCCCCTTAATCATTAGTACAATTTAGACTTTGGAAATATATGTAATATCTTTTGAAGTTGTTATCAACTGACGGATGAAAGATTCCATCTATTTTCTTCTTGTTTATCGTTGAATTCAATGTGCCTGAACACTAAATATGCTTGAGCATTTCCAGATAGTATAAGGAAGCAAATGGCCTCAGTTTCATTGTCTATGAAAGAATCAGTCGATTTATTTTTATAGATTCTAATCTTTTTGTCTATTCTTGGCCGGCCTTGTCTTTCAATCACCTAGAGAACGCCACAAAGTTTTGGTACCAAAAAAAAAAATGGAAGAAGAAGAAGATTATATAAGAACAGGTGTCATTAGTCACAGAATGAAATGACTGCAGAGCTCTAAGTGCTGAAACAGGATGTGAAGTTCTTTCTTTCGTCAATAATAGGTTGTTCTCTTATTCATCACAAGTTCTGCCATCTTGCATGCCATTAAGGTTCATTACCAATTTCAGTTGTATTGTATCTCCCGCTCAATGTCAGGCAATGCAATATCAAATGAGGGTACAGATCAGGGTTTCTCAACTGCAAAAAAGGCTATTCTCATAGCAAGTTTAGGTAAGATTTTCTTTTAGTTTGTGTTAGATTTTTTTCATGTAGAGGAAGAGATTGATTTTTAAGTTCACAGGGAGCTTAAAATGCAATTACATGATAATAGAATCTGTAAATCATATGAAACCTTGTTAAACTGAATTTCAAGTAGCTTTGTATTTTCCATTTTTCCTTCTCGTTTTGCCATTTCAGATAAAAAATTATAAATGTGAGCCAAAACTAAATTTTCAAATCCTCTAATCCGAAAGTAACACTAGTGTTTTCTGCCTTGGCTTGTTTATTTTATTGATAGTATTCTAACAAGAGTTATATAGTTATAGATTTGTGACTGTTTCTTACACTTTGCAGTAATTATTTTTATAAAGATTATTATCTTACTGGGAATATGTCTGAAAAAATACCGAATGCAAAGAAGTGCTATTGCTCCAGATGCACGATTTCTCACACTGACAATGGATAAATTCCTGAATGATATAGAAAGGGAAAAGCCTATCAGGTTCACTTCTCAGCAGCTCAGCATTGCTACTGATAATTTCACCAACTTGCTGGGTTCAGGAGGATTTGGATCTGTATATAAAGGGATATTCGGTAATGGAACAATTGTTGCAGTGAAAGTTTTACGTGGGAGCTCAGATAAGATAATAGAGGAACAGTTCAAGGCAGAAGTGAGCACAATTGGAAGAGTTCATCATTTTAATCTGCTTCGGCTCTATGGTTTCTGCTTTGAGAGAAACCTGATAGCCTTAGTTTATGAGTACATGAAGAATGGCTCACTTGACAAGCACTTGTTTCATGAAAACAGTATCTTACAGTTTGATAAACTCCATGAGATTGCAGTTGGAACTGCCAAAGGGATCGCTTACTTGCATGAAGAATGCCAGCAGCTAATTGTACATTACGATATAAAACCCGAAAACATCCTCTTGGATGCAAATTTCTTTCCTAAAGTAGCTGATTTTGGTTTGGCCATGCTCTGCAACAGGGAAAAATCTCACATAACCATGACAGGAAGAAGGGGAACAGCAGGTTATGCTGCACCTGAGCTATGGTTGCCATATCCTATAACCTTCAAGTGTGATGTTTACAGCTTTGGAATTCTCCTACTTGAAATCATAGGCAGGAGAAGGAATCTGAACAAGAATTTTCCAGAAAGCCAAGAGTGGCTCGCAGACTGGGTGTGGAGAAGGTTTGAGAATGGAGAGATGGAAGAGACAATGTTAACACTTGGGATTAAGGGATGTGATGAGGAGAGGGCAGAGAGAATGATCAAAGTTGCTCTCTGGTGTGTTCAGGATAGGCCTGAGTCAAGGCCTATAATGAGTGTGGTGGTGAAAAGGTTGGAAGGAGATGTAGAGATTCCTACACCTTTGTACCCATTTAGGCACATTTTGTCGGGATCTCCTGTCTCATTTCTCCAAGCTGCTGCCTGTAAAATAATGAACGGTGGAAACACTTCAGATACGGGTTCTACAATGGTTACAGAATCTACTTGCATAAGTGCAACTCCCATCATGAGGAAATATGATATTGGAATTGCCTCCTCCACCTAAGCAGGACAAACAACCCACCTCTAAAACTCTCATCATCCCGTCATCTCTGCTATCTTTTACACTTTGCAAAAATCTACCTTCTAATAAATCAAAAGAAACAAAGAATGAAGCTCCTGCTAGTTAGAAAGAAAATAAGATCGATGTAAATTCTATATGAATAATCTCCGCCAGAATATCTCTCTAAATATTTCAACTTTGGAAGTAAACAAATTTTCAGATGAAATTTCAATGTTCAACTTTGTTCTCTCAGCAATAATTAAATTTGGTTATTCATTTGAAGTTTAACATTTGGGTAAATAATACTATCCCCTATGCATGACAACTCCCATAAAAAGTTCAAATCCTCGGTCTCACCACATATCACCTTTTTTGTTTCCTTCAAATTTTGCAATTAAATGATGGAAGCAAGACACATTCCATTCCATTCCATCTATTTGCTTCAATTCGTAGTTGGATTCAATGCGCTTGAACTGTAAGTATGCTTGTGGATTACATAGAGGATGAGGAAGCCAGGGCCCCCTGTTTCCTTGTCCTATGCATGAATTAATTAGCCAATTTTATTGGTGTAATATATATTTCTAATCTGTTTGTGTATTCTTCTTGGCCGGCATTGACAATGTTACTATAACCCGATATTTTATCACTTGGCGAACCTTACACGGAATTCTAGGTATATTCGGAGTACATTATATAGACAGGAGTCAACATTGGTCACAAATGAATGACTGCCGAGCTCGGTGTATTGAAACAGGATGTAAAGTTACTCTTTCTCGTCTATAATTGGTTGTTCTCTAGTTCCTTGCAAGTTCTCAGCATGTGCGCCATTTTATAAACAGGATTCAACATTGGTCACAAGCGAATGACTGCTGAGCTACGTGTATTGAAGCAGGATGTAAAGTTCTATTTTTTGTCTATAATTGGTTGTTCTCTAGTTCCTGGCAAGTTCTCCGCATGTGTGCCATTATATAAGGTACATAAGTTGCTTCTACCTCTATTGTATTCTATCTTCTGCTAAAATGTCAAGCTCTGCAACATCAGGTGGGGGCACAGGAGCTGATTCATCAGCAACCTTTATTTTCGGAGCAATTATAGGTAAGATTTTCCTTTAATTTGCCTTAAAATTTACTCATTTAGAGCAAGAGAATGAAATTTAAGTCTAAACAAGCATAGGTATGTTTAAATTGGTAATAGAATCTTGGAATGATATGATTAATCTTTTTTATTTCTGTTCAGTTAAAACCACATATATCTTCAAATCCTCTCATCCAACATGAAGTTAGCGTTTTGTACCTTGGTTTGGTTATGTATTTTTAGTGTTCTCAAAAGAGTGAAAAGTTTCGGATTTGTGATTGTTTTCTTGCTTTTTGCAGTAATTATCATTATAAAGATCATTGTCGTAGTGGGAATAATAGTGAAAAGAAGACAGATGAATAGAAGCACTTTCGCTCCAGATGCCCGATTTCTCACACTGACAATGGATAAATTCCTGAATGATATGGAAAGGGAAAAGCCTATCAGGTTTACTTCTCAGCAGCTCAGAATTGCAACTGACAATTTCACCAACTTGCTGGGTTCAGGGGGATTTGGATCTGTATATAAAGGGATATTCGGTAATGGAACCATTGTTGCGGTGAAAGTTTTACATGCGAACTCAGATAAGATAATAGAGGACCAGTTCAAGGCAGAAGTGAGCACAATTGGAAGAGTTCATCATTTTAATCTGCTTAGGCTATACGGTTTCTGCTTCGAGAGAAACCTGAGAGCCTTAGTTTATGAGTACATGAGGAATGGCTCGCTTGACAAGTACTTATTTCGCGAAAACAACATCTTAGGATTTGATAAACTCCATGAGATTGCAGTTGGAACAGCCACAGGGATTGCTTACTTACATGAAGAATGCCAGCAGCGAATTGTTCATTATGACATAAAACCTGAGAACATTCTCCTGGACGCAAATTTCTTTGCCAAAGTAGCTGATTTTGGTTTGGCCAAGCTCTGCAACAGGGAAAACACTCACATAACCATGACAGGAAGAAGGGGCACACCAGGTTATGCTGCACCTGAGCTGTGGATGCCATATCCTATAACCTTCAAGTGTGATGTTTACAGCTTTGGAATGCTACTATTTGAAATCATAGGCAGGAGAAGGAACCTGGACACCAGTCTTCCAGAGAGCCAAGAGTGGCTCCCAAGGTGGGTCTGGAGAAGGTTAGAGAATGGAGAGCTGGAAGAGACAATGATAGCACTTGGGATTGAAGAGAATGATAGAGCGAGGGCAGAAATAATGATGAAAGTAGCTCTCTGGTGTGTTCAGGATAGGCCTGAGTCAAGGCCTGTGATGAGTATTGTGGTGAAAATGCTGGAAGGTGCAGTGGAGGTTCCTACACCTTTGAACCCATTTAGGCACATTCTGGTGGGATCTCCTGGCCCTGATCATCTTCTCGCTGCTGCAGGTCCTGGATTGGTGAACATTGGAAGCAGTTTTGATCTGAGTTCTTCAGCTGTTTCAGGATCTTCCTTCGTACGTGCAACTCCTATCATGAGAAAATATGAGATTGAAATCGCCTCCTCCACGACCTGAATAGGAAAATCATCATCAACTTCCCCAAAACCTCTTCATATTATTAATTTTAAGTATTTTCTGGAAAAAAAAATCTGAAAGAAAATAAGATATAAACTGTATATATATGAATAATCTCCATCAGCATTTCTATTTAAAGTGATCAGGAATCGATTCACCATTTCGCCAACTTAGGTATATCAATACAATTATTAAATTTATTATAATTAATTTACATTTTAATTTTAAATTAAAATAACCTAATAATTAATAATATGTTAATTTGAATTCTTACCCCTTCATGAATGTCGGCAACAAAAACTCTTTACTCATTTGGATGTCGAGAACCGTGCATATGCTTTGGTAAAGGGGGAAATTACAATAGCCTCAATTAAATTTGAAGAAAATATTTAATCTCATATTTTTACTAAATTAAACTTACTCCCCAAAAATCTCTAAAATACTAACACTTACTCCCCAAATATTTGGGGGATAAAGGTTAGTTTTAAGAAAATAGTTTTAATTTTTTGGGGGATAAGTGTTAGTTTAGTAAAAGTGTGGGGTTAAGTGTTTTCTTGAAATCTAATTGGGAGGTCAAAGTAAATATCCCTTTGGTAAAGTGGCATATCACCTACGTAATATACACCCACAACAGTTTGACTTGCATGAGCCTCAATAGATGATTTTCCTAATCTTCCAAGTTAGGATTATAAGATGTTAAGGGTGCAACTGTTTATAAATTTTATATTTTTATTTTCAAAATTAAATAAAGATATGTAGTTAATATTAAAGTTAAGAAATGATACGTGATTGGTATTAATTTGAAATAAAATGGTAAATATGTGTTTCAATAAAATATTTTATGAAAATGAAAACAAACATAACCTAAAAGATTGAAAAATCAATATTTTTATTTTTAAAATGATTTAAAAATATGTGATTGATGTTGAATTTTAAAAATAATGATTTGGTCGGTATTGAATTTTATAAATAATATATGGTTAATATTTATTTAAAATACATTAGAAAATATATGTTTCCTAAATTGTGTTTTAGGAACAAGTAACATGGTTCTTAAAATGTAAAATTAAAATATATAAAAATATGTTTGTGAGAAAGTAAGAAATAAATATATTTGGAATAGCTAGCTCGGAAGTTCTTAGGTTCTCTTAAGTAAATATTTTTGTTTGTTTGAAGTCATTTCCTAGAAAAGATTTTTGTTTTTGTTATATTCATAAAAAAAAAGCCACTTGCTCTCTGATATTTTATTATATAATATTAGTTCAATATTTTAAAGTGTTAATAATATTTATTACTTTCCAATTGTTTTAGAAAAATATAAAACTATAATATATAATTTACACATTTTAATATCATATATTCTTTTAATATAAACATAAAAATATTAATTTTTCTTATATAAATATATAATAATATTATAAAAAGTTTGGATTGTTTACATTTAATATTAATTTCTAAACATATAAGGGCATATTTATCCATTAAAAAACTTACTCTATATAATAATGGTAGTTTTGGTGTTTTATTATTTTTAATTAGTCAAATTACTTTGAATTTAATAGTAGGGGAGGTTTCTACTAATATTTGTAAACCATGGATGCTTTAGTAAACCTCAAGGGGGGTTAGTGTTGCTTTCTATAGAGGTAAACTTCAAGGTTCATCACACAAAACAAATATTTTAGCTAGCTAATATGTTGAGATTTGTGCATCCTCTATTCTGTTTTGCGTGTCATCGCCATCTTTAACCCTCCTTTTCTTTTCCCTTCCTTGTCTTTGTCACCGGTCGTCTTGCCTTTTTTGTCTACGGGTCTTCCTTGAGAGGGCCTTGAGGCCTTCTCCTCTTGTGACCATGGCGGAAAGTCCTTCCCTATCTCTAGTTTCCTTTATAGCTACTGTCATTGGCAATGCCACTACGGTTCCTCTTTCTCTGACGCCTCTTCAATTTCCTCTGCAAAAACCTTCTCTAGTTCAGGGTGTCCCATTGGTTATCTTATCTAAAGAAGAATTTTAGTTAGCTTCTGACTGTTATAAGTTTGTGTTGATCCTCAAGTTTGTTCAACATCTTCCTCCAATCAAGTCCCTTTTTCATTTCTCTGTTTCATCCTCACTCCCTAAGACTCAAAACAAAAACGCATGTGAAAAATCTGAAAGTTGGTTGGTGGTGATTCATTGTTATGATGATATGGCAAAGATGGTCGTGTAGTAGTGGTTTGGTGGTAGTGACATTGTAGTTGGGTGTTGATAATGTGCAACAATGGGCTGTTTGGCAATGCATGGTAAGTGTTTGTAAGGGGTGGTGATGCAGCACTAGGTTTGGTGTGCAACAATTGGGTGTTGATGGTTTTTTTGACAATAGGATGTTGGTGTTGTGTGACAATGGATATTGGTGTTAGTGATGTAGCAATAAAAAATAAGTTGTGGTGTTTGTTGATGTAGGAAAATTGTATCAATTAAATAAAGGACGTGTATGCTAAACTAGAGGAAATGATTGTAATGCCATTGGAAAGTGATTGGGGATGAGTTGATAAAGTACTCCTTGGACATGGAACTCGGTAGACAGCACCTCAATAAGCTAGGGAGAAGGGAGTGAAGTTTTTTTAGTGAAGAAAGATGGAACTCAAAAGGCGATACCCATGGGATGATCTTGGTAGGCTTGAGAGAGAGTGCCAATCTCGTTAAGAACACTTTGTGATTTACACGAAGTTGAGCTCTAACTATGTCTGACGAGATATGTGGAAACCTGGGTTGGCATGAGTATGCGAGTTGCTTCTCTTAAAAGCTAGCTGATGAAGTCTAATGACTTTTGATAAGGCCTAATAGCGTATGATATATGAATCTATTTCACTTTGATGGCGTTCGACACAAGGATAACATTTGACATAGGGATTGCTTTTGCAAGGGATAGAAATGATTAAGAGAGTTGCCTTGGAAAAAATGATGGATATTTTCTGCAAGTGTACAGAATCGCATCTCATAATACAGCGGTGAAGCTGAGTTATCGTCCCACAGAGA
>JANKKB010027783.1:0-11873 GCA_026225775.1 Bursera palmeri | reverse complement strand
TGGGATAATTAAAACCCAAGCATTAGGCTTTCTTTTATAACAACCCAAGCCTTCCCCAAAAGTGTCACTAGACAATGTGAGACTTAGGCATATATATACATGCACAAGCCCACCTCCAAGTTACACAAAAGCAATGTGGGATGCTTGCTTTTTAGGAATAACTAATTTATTTAGCCAATATCTAACATTTTTTATGGGATATTTCTATTCTATTGGCCAGGTAATGATGGGTATGTCAAACATATGAATTAATTTCTTCTATTACAAATATATGAATTTAACCTCTGTGTAATAATGTTCCATTACTTTCAATAAAAATTCAGGGAATAGTATTATTAATGGTTGAACATTATATTCGATCTAGCTTCTCAATATGATTAATTATATCCTTTTTCAAACAATAAGATTCATTGTTAACTGTGAGATTCAAAGTGTGACAACAAATATAATCAAATTGTTTATTTGAGATGGTTAATTACAATATATGGTATTTTATACGCTTCAATAGATTATAAGTCATATATTTCGTTATTGGGATATTTACTTTGAAATTGTTAACATCTCACTTAATAATCGAAAGGAAAATGCATCATTTGTCTTAGAGTAATTATGGCTTCAACATCCCACTGAATAAGATCGAAGAAGTCAGTGAAGATTCTCAGTGATGAGCCTATCAGTGAGGATTGTCGACGACAGAAAATCCTTGGAGGAAGGACTTTTGTTACAACGCCTTAATTTTTTGGTAAATCGGCTTCTAAAGACTAAAGAAATGGATCAAGAAAGGGGGGAGTTCTGCAGCGTAAAAATATTTTTCTGAAATATTTTTCTGCATCGTAAGCCCATAGAAATATTCTTCTCCGCACACAATTTGTTTCCATGATGCCAATGGTTATTTTTCTTGGTTGAGCTGAAAAACTTGAACATCAAAACCACGTCATTTTGACTCTTTTTAGTCTTAATCTTATTGTTTTTAAATATTCTAACCGAAAAAGATTGACCCTTATAATTGTAAATATAATATAACTAAATGATGAGTAAAAATGCTATGATTTTTTAGAACAAATTATAAAAAGGAAAATGTTGTATAATTATGAGAAACAAATTTAACCAAAACGATATAGTTATGTCCAATATTCTAATATGTTAAAGATATCAATTTTTTTAGTCAAGGATTATTGTATTAAAAATATAAATAATTAATAGAGATATTTTCTTTATTGTTATAAAAAATATTATTAAGTTCATTAATTTTTTTTTGAAATTAAATAGAAAAGTAAGAACTTTTATAATGTAACTATAACTATTTCAATTTAAAGACTTAAATATCTTCAACTGCAAGATCCATAAGTTGAAATAGATTCTTTAGTCACTGAACACTAAAAATCTTTTGGATGCTTTTATTAATTGCCTAATATATCACATCCACTTATTAAGTTTATTAATACTATATATATATATATTTTGAAGCTGAGGTATCCTGGCGAGCTTACGCATAACTCGACTAATCCTTAAGAGAGACTCGAGTAATCACAACCCATTGTCACTGTCTTTTACTTAAATTATATGATATAATCTACATGTAAGAAGAATTGAACCCAGGATATTAATACTATTTTATTTAAAGAAATAATTTAATAAATAATAAAATATTAAATATATTATTATAAATTAGTTTTTTACAGTTTAATTATTTAGCAATAATATTAATGATCAAAGAGTTATTAGCACCAATTCCTTAAGTTATTACATCAGATCAAAGAGTTAGCTTGAAAGTTATTTCTTAAGTAATTACGTTATATCAATGAGTGCCCTTAAAAGTTGAATAGAGAGGCCTATTTTGTGGTGTAATATTACTTGCAATACAGTGTGTTGATTGGGCATGTTGTGCCACAGTCGATTTTACTTCTTTTGCACTATAGTGTTTGGATTCTGGGATATTTAATTGCATTTTAAGAAAATAGTTTTAAATCAATTATTTTCCCCCTTAAAGCTTGACTTTGTTTGTCATTCTTAGGGTTGGTAACTCCTGCCCCAAGCTAATATGATATATCATTCTTAGGCTAAGGTCTTTTGACTGGTGGTGAGCTTTGAAGGAACTATGAAGCAGTTTGAGACTGAAGCAGCATCAGCAGCTGGAGAAAAGCATGAAATGAAGAGTATATGTATCTCTATTTCTTACTGCTTTCAATTTTATGGTCCAGAAAAATAATCAAACCCCTGAGAGTTGAAATCTAGATTAGTAATCTCATCTTGCTTTATGGAATCAATTCTACGTGTCCATTATTTTGATTCTTCACCAAATTGTATTATTTGGTGCTCATTTGCCACACATGCAGAATGTATAATGATTTCTTGAAGAAAATCGCTTACTCTATCGTATTATTGATTCAAAATGTGCTCCCAACTTTATTGAATCTAAGGATTATATGGACCCTTTATTGTTACATTAATTAGAATTTTAGTGGGAGTTCCCAATGTTAAGAGAGAGTTTAATTTTTTGTTTTCTATTGAAGTTGACTGTTACATTACATTAGATAAATCCCTAGAGGTTGATTTTGTGGTAAAATCTCTTACTTTTGTGTCTCGGAAGTACTAGGTCTAAAGGTTTAACATTTCACATAATTAAATTATATAGAAATGGTTAGACTGAATCGCAATTTATAAATTTATGTAGTCCGTGCTAGATGGCTATCATACGCCAAAGTTGACATAACTTTTATTCCATTTTCCGAATTCTATTTTTACGTTACCTTATAGATTTATTGACATAAAGGTAATTAAAAACTCAAAATACAATCTAATAAGACATCAATATTGACCTGCGATTGAACATGACTTTGCCAAATTAAAGAATAAATTCAACAACACCACCTCCTTTGATTGGATTGGAACATCTCGATAGTCGTTATTTTAGTCAAACATCACCTGCCAATGAGTAAAATAATAATGATAGAGTAGAAGCTTCATTGCAAAAGAATCCAAAAGAAAGAAACCCAACTATAAAATGCAAGCAAAACATTACATTATAACTGTAGTGAAAAAAACAGGATCCAAACAAGTAATAAAACGGTTCTCCCAATAGTAATTAACCAAACAATAATCCAAGATCAAAGTAATTGCTTGCTTCTGTTTAATTTCGTCTAACTTTCATGCCTCTAGCAAGGTCTTCTAACCTTCTTATGTAGTCGACCTTCGATGATCCTTTCGAGCCATTGTAACTTTCCGGTTGAGAGTACAATGTATCCAATAGATACTCCAATTACTAGTCCGCATCCATAACCCACCATCACTATTTTCCAAGAAAATTCTTTTCCAGCATCATCTTCTTCTTGCAAATTAAAAATGCAGGTGGTATCGAAGGAACCAAATCATTGCTACATTTCTCTAGCAATGGCATTCCACACAATCCTTTGTTCCCAGCCAAATAATCACTTTCATATGTCAAAAATTAACCCTCTTGTGCAATAGATCCCGAGAGTCTGTTATAGGAAAGATTTAACACTGCAAGGAATATAAGACTTTCCGTTTACTCAGAATCCTTTCATCAAGCTTGTTTGCAGACACGTCTAGTGATTCAAGAGCTGTGATGTTTCTAAAGGATGATGAAACTTTTCTAGTTAAACTATTGTGAGAAAGGTTGAACACTGTGAGTGACTTAAACTTTCCAAGAAAAAAAAAAAACAATATCACGCTACTGTGTTCGACAAAATCTTTTTCATCTTTATCTCTTCCATATTCATTGTAATTTGTATATCAAATACACAATTTTTATTTTGCTTATACATGATCTATAGGTGAATGAGTTCTCTCATTTTTTTTAATCGTTTTCACTTTTGAACCTGCTCATATAATCATCTTAAGATGATAATTTATATTATTATTAACTTTAAAAGCTCATCATCATGGCATCCAACACACAGAAAAATTTAAACAAACTCTACATTATATTATATAAAACATATAATATCTTCAATCTGCAATATCTAAAGTTAAAGAAATCTTTTAAAAAATAATAATATATATTTTTAAAAGTTTAGATGATATAACTATTTAGTTTTAAAATTATAGAACTCAATAACCTACTATAATAATAATAATAATAATAATAAATAAATAATCAAGCTATTGAATACAATAGATAAAAACACCTATCCAATTGTCTAATGTTTGAAAAAATATTAAAAAAATTATGAAATATTATAATTTTTTTTTGGAGGAGGCTGCCTTTGATAAATATTAAATCTTATAATTTATTTGAAACAAATAAAGTAGAAGAAAGCTGAAAATTCATATTTTATCGTAATAATGATATATATTGACTTTTTATTTATTTTATATTTTTACATTCTAGTAATTTAGAAAATTAAGATTGATTCTGATTTAGGACCTCTATAATCCAAACAGTTTCACATACCGAAACAAACAGAAGGAGTGAATAACCATTCAAATTCTGTCTAATTTCGATTTCAATTTTAATTTCAGAATTCAAATCAAACAGACTTAAAATCTCTCTAATATTAGAAATTTAAAATAAAAAAATTAATGTAATTTTCCTGTATTTTAAAAAAATTTAAAAAAACGAAGGTTATTTCCCCATCATTGATGGAGATATCTAACGACTTTACCACAATTTTCAGAATCTCATACAAAATTTCTAATCAATTTTGAAACGAATAACCTGCCTGTATATTGAGATCAATAATAATTTCCCATTAAAAGCATTCTCACAGTTGCTTCAAGTTTTTAAATTTTCAAATGAACTAAGAAATATAATGTCCAAGTCTGACCAGGTAAGGAGGATCCGCCACCACAACACCAAAAGCGTTCTTTAGCTCCAATGCCAAATCTACCGGTCCATTGAAATCATAAACGTAAACTCACTTCCGTACTACTCAAAGCGCTTCTCTTATTCCAGAATTATTATGTAACTGTTAATTGATTTTGACTTATAAAAGAAACTTTATTACCTTTTATTTTGATTAAAAGTTTTTTTTCTGAAAATAATATATCATCTTATACATGATTACTTTTAATTAATTTAATAATATAAAAACGAATTTTTATTTGTTATTAAACAATTATTACTAAATAAATTAAAAAATGTCATAAATCCAAATCAAAATCAATAAAAAAAAATGGAGGTTCAATTTACTTTAAAGTAAAATATATGAGGTTAAATGTAATTAATAGTGCGGATAGTAATGAAAATTCATTATATTGGTTAAAGTTTAAGAAAGGTATTTATAGAATAGGTAATCTTAACAAGTGTCTTTAGGGCACATGTTAAATCCTTAAAGAGTATGAATTTTTATCATTAAAATTATTAATTTATCTTTAAAATTGTGTTAATTTAATTGTTTACTATATTCAATAAGTCTTGTAATAAAAAAAATAAGTTTTAAGATAAATTAATTATTTTAATGATAAAATTATATATTATTTGAGGTTCTAACGTGTGTCCTTAGAATATACGTTAAGGCTCCTTACGAAATTTGTATAAGATGGCACCAAATTATACTCAAATAGGAACAACCAACTTAGCTCTTTCAATTACTGTCAATTATCTGCTGCTGCTGCCAAGTTTGAACTTGGAACTCCACAGTTTCAGCTCTTATATTCTAACAGCACGAAAGACATTTTATCAGAGCGTTAATTAGAATGGATAATGGTCTTCCAGAAAGTTGAAGAAAGTTCCAAATTTTTACTCCAATATGTTTCCTCATCTTTTATTGAATGGCCTTCAACTTCCATCATCCTCAGGCTTGGAAAGTGCTTCTGCATTATCAACAAAAGCATCACCATAGAATTCGCTGAGTGCATCAAAGCTCAGTTTCCCATTCTCAACATTATTCAACCATCTGTTCTCGGACCTCCTCAGAGATAATACCCTTGTCCCTCAGTAATTATGTGAAATTATCTGCTTCTTTTACATCTCCAACTCCACCTTTTAAGAATTTCAGGGAGACTGCCAAACATTACTTAAACAAAAGGCTGAAACGGAAAGCATTGGCGATTTGGTTCCATAAACTTGACAAAGTTTAATGAAACAGTTGCATTACCATGCCCAATTCCACTGATTTTATTACCGTCAACCCATATATCATTTTACTTCGAATACTTTCGAATAAAGGGAGAAAAACTTTGGAGTCCACTTCCCACAATTTGTATTTAAATGATGCAAATAGGATTTTTTTCTCCCTTCCCCCTTTGGTAAGAACGAAAAGTGAAAATTGATGCAAAAGAAACACAAGAAAACCTTCATCTTGATGAGCTCCCTCTTACTTGACTTAAAATCGAATCTTAGCCACCTTCATCTTGCTTTCTTATCTTCCCTTCCGTCCAACTACACAGGACTCGTTAAAAAGCGCTAGGTAGCCACCCACAATACCAAGAAATCACACCATTCTTGTGGTCAAAAGGAATATTTGTTCATAGCTTCATTTCTTGGAGTGCTATCCAAACACAAACAAGAATAAATCATAGAATTCCATGATATTTCCTTTAGAATTATAAGCCTAGCCTATTCAAACCAAACTAACTCCAATACAAGGAGGCTTCTGATAACATGTATGAAACGTTAAGGAGGTTATTGATTTCCAATAATGTGGTTTATAAGACGACATCGACATCGTATTTTAAATAATTTCTACCAAAAGGCAAACTGATGAGTAGAACCTGGAGAGCATGTGCGTATCGTCCGAAGGTACGCAAGTTCCTGATGATGACTTCGAGCTATTTCCTTCAATGACACACTACACCGGTAACAAAGCTCTAATTAAAAACAACACAACACACACAAACTGAAGAAGAAAACCGAACATCTTCATCATTTCTTAACTCTACCTTCACTTGAGTTAAAGTTCGTACTTAATCTATAAATAATGTGGCACATAGAAAGTATTATCCGAAGTTTCACCTTGTGTTTTTTCTATTTACAGAAGTTAATACGGTAGGTAATATAGTATTATTATGTACGAAGAAATGTCACTCTCTCAAAAATATAACATAAGAATTGACAAGAGTTAACACTAGTCCTTTAAAATCAGAAGCCGCTGCATAGACACTGAAACGGATGGCAAAAGTAATTTTTTCACAGCCAATGCCGTTTTCTTCCATTTCATGCATCAGACACGCAAGTTTCTGACGGTTTCCAGTCTGATAATGAAGACTGAGCAAACTATTGTAGACCAGTGGAGTTATAGCCAACCCCAAATCCCTCATTTTCTGCATAATGGCTCTTCTTTTTTTACATCTTTTGCAATGATATAGCAGTTAAGAAGAGTAGCATAAACTGGACGCAGCCTTAATTGTTTTGGAACATTATTGAAATAATTTTCTGCCTTTTCCATCCCAGGAAATTAAGAGATCAAGTCCAACGAAGGGAAACATCCATGTATGTGAGTTGAAGCCATCTGTTGTCAGTCATCCACATAGATATCTGGGAATGAGTCAAAAAAATTATACTATGATACAGACAAAATGAAGTAATCATATAAAAGCGAAGCATCTTACAGATGGCATAAAACCAGCTTGGCGACTGATAGTGAATCAGGCTTTTATCGAATAGCCTTCAACTTTATCATCCCCAGGCTTGAAAAGTGCTTTTACATTATCAACCAAAGCATCACCATACAATTCGCTGAGTGCATCAAAGCTCAGTTTCCCATTCTCAACATTATTCAACCATCTATCTTGGACCTCTTCAGAGATAATACCCTTGTCCCTCAGTAATTGTATGAAATTATCTGCTTCTTTTACATCTCCTACTCCACCTTTTAAGAATTTCAGGGAGACTGCCAAGCATTCCTTACTTGGTTTCCAATTGTTCTGACAAGCCAGTAATGCTTCCCTCATCGCGTCCACTGCTTTTAAAGTTTGATGATCCTGAAGATACCCTGTTGCCATATAAAACCATGTCTTCCAATCAGGCTTCCCCCCCTTCAATTTTGCCCCATGAATGAGGGATTCAGCCTTCTGCAAAAGGCCGTTTCTGCAGTAAGCACCAATCAAGAAGTTTGGAATCCGAAAATCATAGCTTAAATTTTGGGATTCCCACTCCTTGAAAATCTTCTCTGCACTTTCCAAGTCATCAAATTTTAACAGAGAAGGTATGACAGACAAATATCCCTTATTGTAAACCTTCAGGTCCTTCTTGTAAATTTCCCAAAGTCTTAATACTTCATTTTTCTTCCCACAGGCTGCATATTGCGTGATAAGAAACTTATATGCTTGGCTGCGTTTTTTATCCATCATTATTAGTTCCTCAGATTTCTTGAGCATGGAGAAAGCCTTCTCCAAAAACCCAGCTTTTGCATACCCACTTGCTGCAGTAGCATAAGTTGTCCAGTCCAAGAAAAAATTGGGATCTGATTCCATCATGACAACGGTCTTGTCAAGTCCCTCAACATCATAAGCAGCTGCATAGGCACTCAGACGGATAGAATATGTCATTTTGTTATAACCAATGCCTTTTTCTTCCATTTCACGCAATAGATATTTGAGTTTCTCATTATTTCCAGTCTGATAATAAAGATTGAGCAAAGGATTGTAGACTGTTGGCTTACTGGCAAAGCCCAAATCCCTTATTTTCTGCATGGTGGCCTCTCCTTTTTCCACAGATTTTGCATGCACGTAGCAACTAAGAAGAGCAGCATAAACCACAGGTTCCCTTAATTGCTTTGGAACATTATTAAAATAATTTTCTGCTTGCTCTATCCCCTGAACTTTAGAGATCAATTCCAGACGAACAGCAACATCAACAGGATTAAGCCAAAAGTACCTTTTCTCAGTCATCCACATAGATACCTAGCGAAAAGAAAGAGAAAGGTTAGTACAGTGAGATGCTAAAGCAATGTGATGAATTAATAGTAAACCAAGCTAACTGGCTAATAATCTTTACAATTAGAATAACATCAGTATCAGCACCTACAACTAGTGGTCCAATTATCATTAGTTGGTCAAAATTTCTATAATCGCCAAATCCTCCATTGACTATAAAATGATTATCTCACTCAATCTCAATAATTCAGGGTGAAAACATGGTTGTTGGATTTGTTATATCAAACAATTCTCTCGATAAAAATGGTAAACCAGGATCAACAAAGGCTCCAACTCCCAAATGATAATATCAATGACCTGAATCCACTTTAAGTTCAAGTTTCAAGAGTTAATCTAAGAATTAAACAAATGCCTGAAAAGGAAATGATCATCAATTTGGATTCATAAACTTGACAAAGTGCAATGATACTGTTGCATTAACATGCCCAATTCCATTGCTTTTATTACGGTCAACCAATATATCAATTTACTTCAATTACCTTTGAAAAAAGGGGTTTGAGAGTCCACTTTCGCACAATTTGTATTTAGATGATGCAAAAGGATATTTTTATTTCCCTGTAGCAGGAAACATGAAACTGATGCAAAAGAAACAAAAAGACCCTCATCTTGATTAGGTTTTCAGGAAATTTTTAAACAAACAATTTCAACGAAATCCTTCTTACTTTCCTTGTAATGGAATATCAGCCCACCTTCATCTTGCTTTCTTATCTTCCCTTCCACCCAACTGCACAGGACTCATCCTAAATTGCTAGGAGCCACCCACGCTTACCCCTGGTCCCTCTCATATGCCAAATGAACACAATAGAAACCCTATGAACCATCAGCTTCCCTAATAGCACAACAGTGAGAAATGACCCCATTTTTGTGCTGAAAAGGAATATTTCTCCATAGCTTCGTTTAAACAAAACTTCTTGAATTGCTATCCAAAGACAAACAAAAATAAATCAGAGAAGAACTGCATGCTATTTCCTTTGGCTTTAACAATTAACAAACATAAACAAACTATGGAAAAAACTCATTCCCCTTCCTATAATTAGGTGCAATTACAAGCCTATTCCTATTTAGTGTGAAAGAAAGGCTTGAAAGCCACAGCAATTCATGAACCCGAAACAACTCCAAGGAGATTTCTGATAAGTTGTATGAAACTTCAGGGTGATTAATGATTTCCAATAATTTTGTCTACAACGAAACGCCAGCGTTTCAAGTTGAGTAATTTCTACAAAAACACAAACTGAAATGATAGTTATTCGAGTAGTACCTGGAGAGCGTGGGAGTATCGTCCGAAGGAACGCAAGTTCTTGATGCAGAATTCGAGCTGTTGTTTGTCTACAGCTCTTCCTTCTTCGACCCATTGGTCCAGAAGTGGAACAATGGAGACCTTGAAATCTCCAATCGGAGAGATCCTACGGTAGAGAGCGTGCATTGAATTTGAGTTTGAATCCCTCACCTCTGTTCTTAGGTTTCGTAGTGCTAACGTCGCCGCCGTTGAGTAGGAGGAAACAGGCGACGCATTTCCAAGACGGAACTGAGAGTTGACGTTTTGCAGTGTGGTACGCAAGCGTAGAAGCTTCATTTCCAATAACCAATTACAGAGAGAGCAAGAGAGAGGTAACGCAAAGCTGAATCAGGACAATCGGAGTAGGGTTATTTGGTTAGTAGGCAAGATGATGGGGCCAGTTCTTGGGCTTCGGTAATCTTGGCCGAAGCCTTGTATTAATTACACTTTTGAGTCATGCTATTTCAACCTCACCACTAAGCTAAAGAAGCCTAAATTTTAATTCATTAAAGGTAAAATTATAATTTAAAAAAAAACGCAACCCCCATTTTTTGGCAAAAAAAGGGGACCTTCAACCTTTTCAAAAGTATTCACTCTACCCCGCACTGTTAGTCTCCGTTTCAATCAATCTATTAATAAACAAGGGTAACAGTGTAATTTAACCTTAACCTAAAACATCTTTTTAAATAAAATTGATATAAATTCTTTCGTTACTAAACAAAAACAATCTTTTGAGTGCTTTTATTAATTGACTAATAAGTCACTTCCAGGGAATTATAAGAAATATCTTAAATTAAGCACCCAAATTGAAAAATGTCACATCCATCCACTTTCAACTATCTGCCTATCCATTTACTAGTGAATTAACTATTATACCCTATATATATATATATATATATATATATATATATATATATANATATTATACCATATATATATATATATATATATATATATATATATATATATAAACCCAACTCTCCCCTGTAGCCTCTCATTTGAAACAAAATTTAAAAACACAAATCCCCTAAATCGATTTCTCTTTCTCTTAAATCTCTCATCCTCTCAAATCTATTCTCACTTCTCACTCTCTCAATATTTGATTAACAACCAGAATCTCACAGGAAATGAAGAGGAGGCAAACGAGGTGACAAGAATCTAGCGAAGAGAAACAGTTTTCTGATAAGACGAACGATCACGACTAGTTTTTTTGACAATTGTATCTTGTTTTGTAACCTGAACACTAACAGTACATAATAATAGGTAAGTTTTTTACAAAAAATTGTTTTGTCTGAGTTGTTTTTCATGTTAACGAATATGGGTATTTTTTAATTTTTATTTATTGGATGATGATTTATTTGTTTATATGCATATTTATGTTCATATATGCATGTTAAACAATGTTAGGATGGTTGAATGAATGTAGTTTGTGAAATGGTATTGTTTGGATGTTTGAGTGTTACCGAAAAATTGAGAAAAGCTTGATGATCGTTACACAGAAAATGCAGTCCAGGCCCAGGACTGTGCGGTCCATGCCCAGTCCAGTCCAGTTCAAGACCGTGAGGTCAGGTCTAGGCGATCCATGCCCAGCCTAGTCTACAATCGTGTGGTCCAAATGGTCCGGGGCCAGTCCAATCCACGACTTTGCGGTCCAAATGGTCCAGGCCTATGAGAATGCGGTCCAGACCAACCAAGACCTACACCCATGCGGTCCAGGCCCAACTCCGACCCAACCTAGCCCAGACCTCGCAGTCCAGAC
>JANKKB010027782.1:0-11870 GCA_026225775.1 Bursera palmeri | reverse complement strand
TTATTTCGACTTATTTAGGTATTATCTACTTTGACTTGCTTGGGTTAGATTTATAGAACAATTCTGTGTTTTGTGATCTAGAGGTTTAATTAATCCAATTCTGTGGATTATTTGGATCAATTTATCAATTCTAAATAATTATATTACTATAGTGAATCTTGATTTAGGCTAATAGCCTAGATTAGGATAATTTATAGAATTGTTATTTAGGTTTTTTGTTGGATTTCGAGAGAGATCATCAACACATACAAAGAACAACACTCATCCTAATTCATGATCTCTCAATTCAAAGTAGGATAGAGGGTGTTTAATTGATGAAAAATAGAGGAAACACTAAAGTTGAGTCTAGATATGATATTTTCTAACCTCAACAACTCCAACTAGCAAAGATCCACTCATCGTTCTTGAAGAATGTGTTTGGATGAGATTTTTTAGTAAAATGAGTGAAGAAATCAAGAGATTAAATCAAGATTCATGATAGAATAAAATGGATTAGCTCAAGGAAATGATCATTATTCACCTCTTCTCTAAGATCTCTGAAAAATACCTAAGAGGAAATATTTTGTTTCAGCGTGTGTGGAGAAAGATATTTTTCAAATCTAAAAATAGTAACTTCGTATAGTGTCCAGCAGTGTTTTGTTTTGCTCGAACGAAAGGTACACAAAATCAGACACATAGTACCTGAAGCAGAAAATAACTCTCTATTCAATTTCGTTCGAGCGGAAGGCAAGCGAGATTTGGCATAAATTTTGTCTTCCTTTACATCCACACTTGACACATTTTCCATCTATTCAACTTACAAGCTACACTTAAATTATAAAAATGTAACTTATATTTTAAACATGACTCAGGCTATTGTAATTTAATATTTTTTACTTAATTTCACACTCTTTGATAGCCATTCATTTTTCTAATCTAACGGTGAAAAAAATTGTTGAATTGACATAACAAAATTACATTTTAACTTTTGTATTTCACCTATGGATTATAATAAATCAATTGTTATCGAGGAATATGGGAAATTAAGTAAAAAAAAAATTAATTTACAATAGTCTTACCTTTAAACATTTATTCAAGACTTTGCATTCTACAATGCAGACATGACACGTTTACTATCATGTAAGATTGCGTTCAACTCCTTGACAAATCTTTGCATGGCTTGGGGTGGCAAGCAAATTGGAACCACAATCTCATTCTCTCCCTTCTCATTTCTAATAGGTAAATAAAAAGAAACAACCTTAGAGTTAATCACTGCTGCACCCACAGCAGGTCCACCATAAACAGCCTTACCCCAACCAAAATCCACCTCACGGAAACCTGCCCGTGTCACGTCAGACACGGCGACGGACAACTTCCTTGTATACCGTGGCCGACCCCTAATCACCAACAGATCCGCCACTGATCTCATGTACTCCTCTGTCACCTCTTTCTTAGCTTGTCTCACTGTTTCTAAATTGTATCCTAGAGGATTTCGACAAAGCAATCCTGCCGTCGTTCGTGCTACTGATGATGCAATTAAATTTCCGTAATACCCCTTTATCAATGCAGGGTTCAATTTCTTTCGTGCATTAACAGTATAGCAGGCCTACCTCTTCGGCGGGATCATCTTTGAGTGCAATGGAAAGACAACGCCATATGCAAGCTGTAGTTATTTCAAAGCGAGTGCAGGGAAGCAGGTGAGATGGGATAATTTTGTGAAGGGCTGATATTTCAGTGGATCCAAAGAAAATATTTCGATGAAGCACGTCGTTTAATGGAGGAGAAACGTTGTTAATAACTGAGACTGAGAGTACATCAACATCATTATCGTACTCATTGTGAATGCATGTTATTCGTGGCGGGTCTCTAGCACGGAACAGGTTTCTATGCCATATGGGTGTCACAGAGAGACTAGTTGCTCCACGAGCCATCTCGCCGATGGCTGCCATGAATTGAACCAGGCCTATGGCATCACTCATTGTGTGGTTGAGCCGGAGGGCGAAGACGAAGCCTCCACATTTCAGCCGTGTCACCTGCAATGATATCTTATTGAAAAAGTTCAAAATACTGATTTCTCCAATGAATTCTTTTCTTTTAATTTTGATGTGTAAAAGATACCTCATTTTAATTATACTCTATTTTATTACTTTTTTTTAACGGATCAATTCACGAAATGTTCAATAAACCTCTGAATGAGCTAAGCTTTAATTGCAAAATTTTAGAAAATATATATATTCGTAGTTAATTGTGCGGGTTAAGGTATAAGGTCCATGTGCAATTAATTATTTTATTTGAATTTGACCAACAAAATAAGTTTATAATTAACCTACAAATCTGAAGAAAATCATTTGGGCTTTCGTCCATATCAAGCTTTTGATTTCTTTGAGATTTACAATCAATCTATATTATTTTTATAATCTCCACAAACTTATCTTATTCTTTATTCGAGTTGACGCAAGATATGCACATGTGAATGTCATCAGTATTATTAATTTTCAAGCGAACATTATTCTAATATGGAAATGAACAAGAGAAGTAAATTATGCAAGTATTAATTCTTTTAATACAAATAAAATATCAAATATTATTAAAAATGTTCTATAACTATATATATATATATATATATATATATATATATAAATCTACTTCTCTAACTCTTCATTCAAAGTAGAAATTTTCTATTAAGATTTATTAATAAAGTGTAATATCATATAATATATTGTAAAACAGGACATGTTAAAAGTTATATATCTCATTACTAGCCCACATAATTGTGGGATAAATAATCCATCCACCCCAATTTTATTTATTTATTTTTTTTTTAGTATACCGAATTCATCTTATTGAGCGGAAATTTAGAGCAATCGGGCCTTTTGAAGATAATTAATTAAGGTGAAAATATATGTGAATAATTAAAAGAAAAATTACCTGAATAAGTAACGGTGGAGAATTTAGAACCTCAGCAGAGCCTGGCACGTCATGAAGGAGCTTGTCCAAGCATGGAAATGGAGGTAAAATTGGATCACCAAATTGCTCTATAGTAACATCAGCATCAGCCTCAATAAACAAGACTCCCTCGCCGGTACAATCCACCGAAAGCTTGCGGTTGGGGCCTTCCCTAAGTCTACCAGCAAAGGGATAGTAAAAAACTAGAGTTTGTGCAATAGCCTCCCTGATTACCTTCACAGGATCCTTACCTTGCATGGAAAGGTTGTATTTGTAGAATTGAATTACAGGAATTTGGACTCGAAGACTCTGTTGGTCATCAATGTCCGAAAGTGGTTTGGATTCATGAGGWGTGGGCTTAGCTGGAGCAAGGAGTTCTGGTTCTTTCCTGTGGACGGTGAATACCAGGGAGGCTTGCGGTGATGGTAGGCGTTCCATTCATGGAATAAAATTTGTGTCAAAACTCTAAAATGATGGATAATTTCTCATGATTTGTAGTTTGTATCTGTATATATAGCAGAGTTATTAAAAAAAAGGTTTTGGATGGCTGTATCCTGTAATTTTTATATATTTGATTTGATCATGGAAGGTTGCGTATCCAAATATCTAATAACTTTATATATTAAATTACGAAAGGTGAAAGTGGTTCCAGTTTGAATAAAAAAATCTATATGAACTCTCTTAATATACACTATTATTTATTCTCTAATTTTTGAATTAACAAGTCTACTGGAAATAGGAATTAATTTTGGCTAGATGGTATTAGAAAGTAATTGGATACGATCATACCAATAAATTTTTATTCTTTAACAAAGGCCCTATAAATTATTAGAAATATAGGTTAGGTGCATGGAAAGTGAATGAGATTATTTGTATCAAAAAAAATTATAAAGATATCCATAAATGAATATAAATTTCTCATAACCTTTTTAGAGGTTATCATAGCCCCAATCTTTAATAAAATATTGCATTTCTCTTAGCTTTTTCCTTTTTTTTTTTTTTTTTTTTTTTTTTTTTNTTCCTTTTTTTTTTTTTTTTTTTTTTTGTTTTCCCGGAAATTCTAAAGATAACAAATCAAATCCCGAATCAAATGAGATTCTCACATATTTAACTGAACCCATCTGTTCAGGAAAATCTGAGTTTTGATTTTCGAACGTTGGTTCTGTTTCGAGAGTTCAACTTATTCTACACTTGGTAGCTAGTCTCACTCACTCATTCACTCTCTGCTTTGAAAAGAAAGCTACAGAAAGTCAGAAACAGCTTATTGAAGCTCCAACGTACATGGTCATCAATGTAAGTTATTTTCTTCTTTGGATTATTTGTGAAACATTCTTGATTTTCATACCTCCAATTTTGAAAACCATGATGTTAGTTAATGTCATAATTTACCTCTTCTGCTTCATTAATTCTCCTTTTAAGATTTTAATGATGCACGACTTGTGTAATCAGTGTCAAGTTATTTCCCATGATTTTTTGTTCTTTTTTTTTTTTTTCCCTTCAAGGTAGAGCTTTAGGCATTAGCATAAACAAATTATACTCAAGAATTTTTAACTGGAATATCTCTTTCATTACCCAGCAAACGCCAGATGAGGAAGTGCCCTAGTATGACTAACAGAGAAAGCATAGATGTATCATCGTGGTAAACACTTTCGTCATTTCATTTATTTCTTCCATTCTGACCTTAATTAATAATTAATTAATTAGAGATTATGTATTCTGAGTTCCTTTCAGGCTGACAAAGTCTAGGACCTCATCTCATGACCTGCAGCTCTATGTACGTGGTGTGCCTTTCAATTTGGACAAAGTGAGAAATGTTCTCAATTTAATTTTGTTATTTTTCAATTTCAAGTTTAAATGTTCTTGTAACTTGTTTATATTTGTATAGGAACTTCTGGCTACAAAATCAGCCAAAGTAGCTGCCATGCTTAGAAAGAATTCCCATGAAGATCTCTCGTGTTTCCTTCGAGACATTCCCGCTGATGAGGAAATTTTTGAGATTGTTGCAAGATTCTGCCATGGATATGAACCGCAAATGTCCACTGAAAACGTTATACCGCTCGCTTGCATTGCTTTTTACTTGGAGATGACTGAAAGTCACTGCAGAAATAATCTGTTTGGCGAGGCTTTTAACTTCTTTAAACAAAAAGTTCTCCCTAGCTGGAACGAAACCATAAAAGCTACCCGAGTAGCCGAGAATTTCCTTCAATATGCAGCGCATATTGGCTTGGTTGATGCCTGTTTAGAGTCCCTCATTGCAAAAGCACTCGCTGATCCCCGCCTTCTTGGCGCACCGATCAGGAAACAGACACCTGATGATACTAGTGAGGATGTTGATGATGGGTATAGGCCAAATGCAAGGAGAAGACTCTTTGTTCTTAATGGGCAGTCGGAGGATTTGACAACACTATCTCTCCGGCTCTATGAGCCCGTCATTCGCTTGATGAATCAGCATGGAGTGCCCTCGGAGTATGTGGCTGCGTCCATTTGTCAATATGCAAAAAGATGGGTCTATTCAAGCACTTCCGGAGATGACAATGTGACAATTAACAACGGGAATTCTCGTAGGGAAGTCATTGAAGCAGTTGAAAAGCTATTGCCTCACGAAAGAGGACTCCTTCCGTGCACTTTCTTGTTTGAAATGCTTCGCTATACAATGAGCTTGGAAGCAAGCTCTGATTGTAGAACTGGGTTCGAGATTCGGATCGGAAAACAACTAGACCAGGCAACGGTAAAAGATCTCCTGATACCTACAAACGGTTATGCTAAGGAAGTGCAATACGATACAGAGTGTTTGAGGAGAATTCTGAAGAATTTCTATGGTAGCTATTCATGTTCTGATATCTCAATGCATATAACAGTTGCAGAACTCATTGAAGAGTTCTTGACAGAGGTTGCAACCGACATAGATTTGAAGATGGAAACATTTATTTTCATTGCAGACATGTCGAGTGCAATATCATCAGCAACAGAAAGGAACTACGATGGAATTTACAGGGCTATTGACATATACTTAGACAAACACAAATACTTGACAGAGCTAGAGAAGGAAGAAGTATGCAAAGTGTTAGATTGCCACAAGCTGTCCACTGAAGCTTGTGACCACGCCGTGAAAAATGAAAGATTGCCATTGCGGGTCATTGTGCAAGTTTTGTTTGTGGCACAGTTGCAGCTACGAGATACGATCAGTAAGGAGATTCAAGCTTCTGATGAGAGATTTATAAAGGAAGAAGCGGAGGAGGCGGCTGAAGAATATGACACAAAGGTCAGCTGTGGTGAGGATCAAGCTGAAGTGATGAAAGAAAGAAAGATGATGAGCAACAAGGTGATGGAGATAGAAAGAGAGTGCTATAAGATGAGGAATGAAATTGATAACAGCTGCAGCTTGAATAAAAAAGGTAAGATTAGCATTTGGAAGGAAATGAAAAGGAAGTTTGGGTGCTTAACTACCATCCATGATTATAATTGCCATGTCAAGCAGACTAATAAGAAGAAGAAGGTGCATCCAAGGTTTGGAGTATAACATTATATTTTTATTATTTATAATAATTGATTGATTATTTACATTCTCTTTAAACTCCTGACACTTCTATTTATTTTTCTCTTATTTTAAGTCTGAATGTAGCCTTCATTCTTCATAAACTTGATTGAGTCTATTTCACCATTTTTTCTTCTTTACATCTCATCAACTATTTAATTAAAAGTACAACAGTGATTTAAAGAATTTGTGGAATCTCCTTTCCCGATCTATCAGTTTTCTATGACTGAGGAAGATTACACTTAGAAAAGCAGACTTATGATATCCATTTATCTGATAACAATACATAAGATCAAATTGTAAAGTAATGTTTCTTCATATTTTACTGACATGGAGAGTAATCATCTTTTCCTAATGATTTTTTGGTTTTATTATGAACTCATTCATGCAATAACCTGCACATGTTGAATCTATATAAAGGATTGCGAGGATATATAAACAAAAAGGTTCCAGCATTGGATGGAGCGCTACCATGGACTAATTGCCATTAGATTATGTACATATAAATTTGAAGGTGAGTTAATTTGAATTTTTGAACAGAAACATTTTAAAATAGAACATCTAAAACAATACTGAATGCATCCCATATATATCTTCTCTGTAATGTATCCGCTAATTAATCTCCTATGTCATCCAGCATTTTATTCCAAATTTACCCCTACAATGGGGGACTCTTAAGATGATAAATTGGAGCCATTTTAGAATCATTCAAAAAATTTAGACAGGAGCTGCATTACTATGGCTTTGAGAGTTGACGCTTGGTCAACCAGCTCTGGGTTTCGTGGTTGAGTTTATGCTGTCCAGGAGTACTAGAAATTAAAATATCAGCCAACTAATAGAATTTTGAGGGTTTACTCAAGTCAAGTTTCTTTGCTGTGATTTCTTAATTGCCACCTCAAAGCCCCTTAAAGTAATTATCTTCTGCCTATTGACTCTCCCAAATTCTTGATCTTCTGCCTAAGAGAAGAAGGAATATCATCAAGACTTGTACGAGATCTAGAGAGAAAGAAGAAGAATGAGAAGTACTACGAGAATTTGTAGAAAAATTTTAAGTAGGGTAAAGGAACTCCTCTTCTAATTTATTAACAGAGACAGACTCAGGATTGTAGTTTTCTAGCTAAAATGTGATTCTATCAAGAAATTCTATGTTGGGATTAATTCAGATAACGGGTAAAAAATTTTGATGTTATTCATCTTGATCATTCTCTAAAATTCTTGACATTTTGTTTCTATACTTTAAAGGTTAACAAAGGGAGAAGCTGAGAACCTAAATTCGGTACTACTTATGACTATCACTATAGTATACCCAGGTTACGGCTTCTAATCCTACATTATGTGCCTATATATCCTTGTCTCAGGCCTGATAGCTCCTGATCATCATCAGCTCGTCAATATATGTAAATTACAGAAGTATTTAAGTGCTATATATATGAATATAATATTGAATCCAAGAAGTCAACAATACCAAGGACTTGCCAGTTTAAAATGAGTTGAAGTTCATTCTCTTCTTCCAGAAAAGAAACCCTGGTTAATGATTCCCCAACCCAAGCTACCACGCATGAATTTATATTAAACGAGGATTCGTTTTAAATAACCATTTTTTATACGTTGGTTAATTAAATCCATCTTCCGATAAACTAATCACTTGGATCGATGTAAAAATGAATTTCCAATATCTTATCTTGTAGAGTAATTAGTTCAACAGCCAAGGAAGTTATTGCCATGCTACAATACAAATTTCAATAAATTTTTAGATAAGTAACATATAATATATAGAAGTAATTAACTAGCTAGCTAGCTTCTAATTCTACATGAAGCTAGAAATAAATAAAAAATAGGAAAATTTCCCAAAGGAATATGTATTTACCGAATGAAGAAATGAATACCTCTACCACTTTCTGTTAATATCAAAAACCATCAAGCATTTGTTTTCTAAAATAGAGAAATACCTCTCATTCATAGCAGAAAAAGAACTCTCTGCCTTCTATATCTCCTTGTCACATGGAATATCCGTCCGATTGATCGACGACGATCGTGGTGCATTCTGAAATACCATCAATTAACACCCCCAAGCGGCACCATGAATGAAGATTAATACTCCAAACCTTCTCTTGTTATATTCTCGCATGCACGTACGCACGCAGGTGCAACGTTAATGGCATTTCAATCGTTTTACATAGGACCAACATAAGATATATTAGTTCAAATGCTATATATGGAGGTTCACAATATCGTGCCCAACTGCCGTCCTTTAGGAGTTCCAGGATTTCTCTTTCCAATACCATTATCATTATCATTATCATCGTCGTTGTCTCCTACAACAACTTCAACAAACTGCACCTTGCGGCCCTCATTAGGAGAATGATCAACGGAGGATTCCTCATCACAAGACGCTGTCACCGCTTTGGCAGCCGCATGAGGGATTTTGGTTTTGTTTTTACGCTCCTGCTCGATTGGGAGGTCATTGGTTGGTTTAATGCATCTGTAGAGGTAAGCCAAGAACCAAAAGAACCAAGGAATGCCTACAAGAACCATTCCTCCGATTGCATAGCTAATCGAACAGAATTTATCTGGAAAGAAAATGTATAGGCCTAGGAGAACTCCGCCAGCAATTATGCATACAAAGAAAAAGCCCGAGATTATGACTATTCTGGGGTCTCCTTTTCTGCCTTCCATATAAACAATAATCAATCAAATTGGAGATTGATTTTATCAAAAAATTTCCTTTGATCTTCCTTGGTTTGGTTAGAGGAGGTTGTGAATTGGATTGGGAGTGATAGAGATGTTCATCCGAGACCAAATTACAACTAATAAATAAATGAAATCCGTCGATATCGGGATGGTTGGTGTTGGTTAGCGGGTGCATTCGTGAATAAACGCTCTTACTTGTTTCGTCTATTGTGTGTCAAGCCACAACCTAAACTAGTAAATTATAATGAACAAATTTGCATAATGAGCTTGAGGCAGATCTAAAAAAACCAACGTTAACTAAAGGATGTTTTTCATTTCTGTTTTTGTTCTTGTTAACCAATATATCTACATGTCAGTAGCAAGGCGATTCACATATACAATTAATCATAAAACTCCCACATAGTGTGATTTTAGCAGTTAATATTATACTATGTGAAAGTATATTGTTAAAACAACAATCTTGTTTAAACATAAAAATAGTATGTTATTCTTAGATTTGTGACGAGTATTATGGTTTCCATTTAGTGGATAGCTTGTGACCCTAATCGTTTTATGATCAGTCTCATAATATTCCTAACCTTGCATTTTAAATAGGAGTGGAGCTATATGAATCCCATAATTGTTCGACAAACGTCCTTTTCTAAGTGCACAATACTTAAATTTTTTAAAAGTTAATATTTTATATAAAACATAGAAATAATTGTAAAAAGAATCTATATAATCAATTCTGTATTAATCAACTAATGTTTATTACATGAAGAATACAATTAAGACATGTATTTTTCATTTAAATTTGATATGAAACAAGTGATTAAAAAACACGTATATTTTTATTAATAAATCATATAGGTTATGGCTAATTTTTTTTATTCTTATAATAAGTTCTGTTAGTTATAATAATAAACTATCAAATTTCTATTAGTTGTATTAGTTTAGTGTTAAAATTATTAAATGTTCGATAAAATAGATTTATATAAGTCTTAAATAGCGAGTGCATTGAAAGAAAAGGGTGTGGAGAATATATTTGGGGTTCATATAGTCTCACCCTCTAAATATATATATTAATAGTTATATATTAGCCTCACGTACATGTATGTAACATAAAATAAAATCATATGGGCGCGAAACTTATAGTAAGTAGACTTGGAAAAATATTAATTAAGATTGATAACAACGAACAAACATAGCATTGTTATTTTATTATTAGTATTTTCATTAAAAAAATCAAATATATTGATATTATCAAAATGGAACTTAAAATTGATAAGAATAGACAAACATATCATTTTGAATTTTAACAAAATCTTTTTTTTTTTTTAATTTTCTAACCAAGTTCAACCTTAAGAACCAAAATACATTAACACAAATTGCTAGAAAGCCTTGAAAAATCAATGATGAGTTGACTTGCGGCTCTGAGAATCGATGCTTGTTAGCTCAATATCTTTATTGATGAGCAACTCTCATCAAGAGATAGATTGAGCACACGTTCTTTTTCTAATTTATTTAACGAACTTATATAAAATGATAGATTTGTATTTAGATGTTGAACTTGACGAGGTGATAAAAATTAGAAAAGAAAACTCATTGATGAGAGTTGATCATTAATATTTGTTAATGAGCAAGCAATCCTCATTAATTGATAGATCTAATAAGCATTCTTTTTTAATGCTATAAGATAGAATATTCGTATTTAGATGTTTAATTTGGCCAAATAATAAGAAAATAGAAAACAAAATTAAAGTTTTGCTAAATATTAAAATAACCTCTTCCAACTGGGTTATTCACTAATATTTTTAATATATATTTGCTTAAATTTTATGTTAAATAAAATTTAATAAATTTCATTAACCTACTTTTAATTACAAACAAAATTCTTTGATTTCAAAAACAGAATAAAATATTGTAAAACTAATTGCATGTAGTGATATTTGTCTGAGGTTCTAAAAAAAATTAATATATAATTACTATGTTTACAGAAATGTTTTACATCTTCTGCTTCGACAATAATCGTATTTTATCATTTACATTATCTTACTACTTATTTAAATTAAAAAATAAATAAAAAGCTTTCCTTAATTTTTATTGTTTTTATTACAAATTTTGTGATTCGCATGAAGAAAAGAGAGGTTAAGGGTATTTTAGTATTTTGTGGAATATTCTTTGTCGATTAACAGATCCTGCAGACTTCCGTTAGGTTGAAGGAGGCTTTTGTTAGTTTAGAAAACTAGTGGACTTTACGTTCCGCTAAACAAGTGGTGTGCAAATCATTTCTATAAGCCTTAGGGGTGAAAATGTCCTTTATCATTTATCTGAAAATTATTTAAACTTTTTTTTTACATATACCATGAAAATTAAGATAATCCTAAGAAGAATTAATATTTAATTAAATAATAACAAAATTTGTTTATTTTGTAAAGGTAATTTTGGTATTTTGTCAACTCAGTCAAAATTAGTTTAAAAATCAACTATTAACCTCCTCTCAAGATGTAATATAAAAGTTTATGATAGAAACATCAAACTGTTTTATAATCACCTCTAAAGTTATTTTTATTCAATGCCTTACGAAGGGAGAACTTGATTCTAACCTCTAAAAGGCCCTTATATTCTTATCATCCCAATTCTCCTATCAAAACAAGAATTTATATATATATATATATATATTGTAATTTTATACCTCTAAATAAATACAAAATGTAAGTGTATCATAAAGACGGTCATT
>JANKKB010027781.1:0-11868 GCA_026225775.1 Bursera palmeri | reverse complement strand
CGAGTTGAAACCATTGCCATCTCATCTCAAGTATTCATTTTTGGGTGAATATGAAACTTTTCCTGTTATTATTTCTTCTTGCCTCAATTCATCCCAAGAAGGTAAGCTACTTGAAATTTTAAAATTATACAAAGATGCATTAGGATGGACCATTACTGACATAAAGGGAATTATTCTTTTAATTTACACACACAAGATATATTTAAAGGATAATACTAAACCCTCTCGAGAAATGCGGCGTAGGCGTAGGCTCAATCCTAACCTGAAAGAGGTGGTAAGAAATGAAGTGCTTAAGCTTTTAGATGTAGGGATTTGGCGTGACCGAAACGATCACCCAAAAGTAACCTTACTTATCCCCTAAGTGTATATCGAGTAATAGAATGGAAGTAAGGGTCGAATCCTCAAAGACTAGGTTATGATTATTAGATTAGTACCTAATTTATCTCTTCTAAATCCTAGTTTCTAAGATGCAAAGGGGAATGAAAACTAAATGAAATTTACTAGATTTCGGAAGCAAATAAAGCTGAGAAAGCAAACAGTAAGACAAGCGTGATTGAAAGAACACTTTATTTCACTAGACTCATTAATTCAATTGATCTTATTATTCTTAGTTGATTTGTGTGACTTACAGGAACATCAGCCTGATATACTCCATATCTGTTAGAATACACCGACCTATCCTCCCTAGTTAATTAAAAGAACCCTTATTAATTAACCATATTTATTGAACAACTAAGAAGAAAGCTTACTAAGCTTAATCCAATAAACGCAAAGAGCCTAGAAGGTATAACTGAACCAGGCAAGATTCTCCAAGCGTGAACCTTTAACCTGAGACTGTGAATTACATGCAGCTAACACTACACTTGTTACCAATGCCTAGAATTCCCAACATTTACCTATTAGGTTTCTAGACTAACTATAAACTATCTAATCTGACCTCTTAGTTGCGCACCTAATTAATCAAACTAGCAGTTCTAAAATTCAATCGGTAATTCATATTCATCCCTTAAATCTATCACAGAATCAACAAGAATGCAAAATTCAACTTTATTAAATCATTGTCTAACTACATAAAGTTTCTCTCAATCACAAAAGAAATTAGTTACACATAGCAGAAATAAACACAAAAGAAAAGAATACACCTATGAAGAATTCCATCAAGCTTTGGGCAAAGAATCTCCAAGGTTGCTCTCTCTAACTGCTGACTCCTGCTCTTGTGCGCTCTCCCACTGTCTGATGGCTGAAAGTCTAAAAAATTCCCTTTTATATGAAACCCTAGAATCACTTAAAAGAGGGACAAAATCGTCATTTTCCCTAAAATTACTTAAGCTCGCAGACATGAAATCGGGGTAACGCCGCGGCGTTCACTAACCCAACGCCGAGGCGCTCAGCTCTCTGAAAAAACACGTGAAACGTCGCCGCTCGATCACCACAGCGCTCACTATCCACCGCCGCAGCGGTGAGCTCTCTGGAATTCGCCCTAAATTGAAATTGCACGAGCGCCTTAGCGCTCTTCTATACCGCCTCGGCGGTCGATGATCTTCTCAGCGCCGCAACGCTCAGCTGCTGACTTATAATTTGTCCTTTTCTTATGTTTTCTCTGTTTTTGACTTAGTTTACGTAATCTCTGGGAATTTCCTACATTTATGCAATATCAACATAAATCTCATTAGAAGGCCACAAGAGTATGAAAAATATCAAGCAAAGAGGTATAAAAATGCATCATAAAATGACCCTATCAAATACCCCCACACTTAACCCTTTACTCGTCCTCAAGTAAACTTAAGTCTAGACAGAGAATTGAATTGGGTGTATGAACCATGCAACATCAGAGAGAAGAGTGAACAGAAAATTAAGAACCATAAGCATAGGATCAATCAATATTCCTTGTAATTCAAGATAAAAATTACACCTATCTATAATACTTTGTGTGTGTGTGTCATGCAATTATTAGATACTCTGTCAATCAGATCAGTTTACACAACAGTTATGCCTTGAATTCAATGCTCTATATGCCTATTTTTCCTGTCTCTCTCCACTAATGTAGGATAACATAAAACACAAGATCAATCAAGGACTTTTATTGGCTTGTAATGCACGGGTTTGATATAAGTGTTTAGGTTCATAGGATCTCTTTCAACCCCAAAACATTTCTACTACTCAGCTCTTACTTCTACCCTTCTTATCAAAATAACTTTGAAGCTCAAGACCCATTTTTTCTCTCTCTTTTATTTTATTTTATTTTATTTTACAAAGTTGTAATGGGAAATCATTCAAATGAACCGTGCGCCTAACCCACACATTCAACCAAATGCCCTTACCATTATAACAATTGTAAAAAAAAATTTTATTTTAACACAAAATCAAAAGAGAGGGTCTTACAAAATAATTCCTTCAACTTCTCTTTTCTAGCTCTCAAAACACGTATTTATTCTATACTCATCAAAGTTCAACAGTTTGAAGGCTTTGGTGCAAACAGATAATGTGTGTTTTAGGGTTAGCTAGAAAGGCTCAAACGATTCAAAGAAGGCCTTAAATCATTTCCTATGTTGTATGTCTTCTAGGATTTCGCCTCAAGATATATTCAAACAGGTTCTAGAGTCACTAAATATCTAGACTGCACTAATCATATAAACTTTCTCTACGAATAGAGTTTTTCTTTCAATTGCGTATAGTGCACAAACATTTCAAGTACTATAGCCATTAGCAACTTCTATCAAAGAATACTCAGAAAAATCAAAAGCCCAAATTTCATAATTCTAAATTCCCTAAATCACTCAAATCGGGTCTCATCATGTTTCATAATTTGATTCAAACAACCCAAAACTAAAAACCTATGATTGAGAAAACTTTTTATTGAAATGAAAAACTAACTAAGCAAAACAACCTATATAACTGAAAATTAAAGAAAAATTAAAAACAAAACTGAAAGCAAGAAAAAATTTAAAACTCCCTGTATTAAGTTCATTCAATTGCTCATCTCTGAATTAGCATCAGAAGTATTTCAAGGTCCATGAGTCTATCTCTGTGGTACCAAGCAAAACACCCCCACACTTAGTCTTCGACAAAACTGGGATGAAACTGCCTGTTCGAAAATCGAAATAACTTCTATAAAAATTGAAAGAAACATGTAAGAGCAACTGAGATAATATGACTGGAGTATAATTATTACATCCTAAACAGAGTTTACTAAACAAGTAAATAAAGTAAAGCAGTAAATAAAAATAAAAATAAAGCACGTGAGGGCTTATCACCCCCCTGACAAAACTATGCAATGTCCTCATTGTACAAGACCAAAAGGTAAAATAAAGAAATAAAAAAAAAATAACAAAAATACAATAGTCTGATGAAAGTAAAAGAAACAAAAACAAGAAACAAAAACAGAGGTCAATCATTGGAGTCGTCCAAATGGAGCTCCTCGGTACCGCCCTCCTCAGCAGCATCAAGATCACCAAAAGCCTGATGGGCTAGAGCATGAGGGGGAAACAACTGTAGAATCAGAAGACGAGGCACAGAAGGGGACCGTACGTAATATGCCCAATACCATCCGAGATATGCCCATAGACACATAGACACTAACTCACAACTCACCATGTCTATCCAGATATGCCCAATACCATCCGAGATCCTTTATATGAGCTCCAGATTTCGTTGCTAGACTCCTAACCTCGGGTACCTATAGAGAAAGGTGAGCAACACAGCCTAGTAGGAATTTCTAACACTAAATAGTTCAATAACATTTTAAGCAAACGCATGCATCACACCATCACACATAAACAAGTCGTCTCTCCCTCTCACGGACTTTCAATTCTATCACACGACCTTTTTCTCATACAACCATGACCGTCTCCTCACCTGCGACGCGTTCACGCACCTCAATCATTAACCTAGGTCTCTCTATATATCATATCTCTCTCTAGACAAACAAGCACTCAAGCTCACAACTACTAATATCAATCTCACACATTAATATCTAGGTATTTTCCTAAAATCCTGTATCAGACAGGGCGAAATAAGACCTAACACCATCTTATCATTATTGGGAAAACGCACGTTTTTGTGAAATCTCTAGTGGCGCTTACCTGGGCCCACTAGCTGATCTAGGCCCTCTCCCGCCTTTTGTCTAGCCTGTTGCCCTCAGGTTCATCCAGACTCATCGGTAGGCTAGGGTCCACCTATTACTGGGCATACCCTTTTAACGTATTGTCCTCTTTAGCCCGCACACCACTAGACAAGGCCTCAAAGATTTTCCTTCCACTGAGACGCGTCCCCCACTCAAACCTCAGACCTCAAAGAAGTACATCATCACAAGTGCTTTCCTTAAATCCTGTATCAAGCAGAGCAAAATAAGGCTTGACAATATGTGTGTCTTCCTTAAATCCTACATCAAGTAGGGTGAAATAAGGCCTGACACTATAGGTGCCTTCCTTAAATCCTATATCAGGTAGGGCGAAATAAGGCCTGATACTATGTGTGTCTTCCTTAAATCCTACATCGGACAGAGCGAAATAAGGCCTAGCACTTTGTAAATCAGGTATCATACTCTTTGAACTCACACTAAAAATACCTAGCCATCTTACATCAATTCCTCATAACACTCGTCTAGATACTCCCCAATAATATCAGACGCGGACATACTAAGGTCTGACACCTTAAACCATAACGTATCATAAGCAATCCTTATAGATCTATCCCGTATCACATGGACACATAGATCAACCAGTATACTTGTCCAACCTCACGTGTATGACCATTCTCGTACATTCGTATCTTCGTTTCTATTCCATTCAACTACCATACTACTATATGTTTATAATCCATACGGGACTTACCTCAGTTACTCTACCGTACTCATATTACTCGGTCCTGTAACCGTTCACTCATCACTACAAGCCTGTAAGGTCTCACATATGTACGGCTCAATCATATCTCATTAATCTCTTTATGTACGTATACTAACGTACCTCACGTGTTCCATATATCTTATGCCATACGTATATCCATACGTTGTATCTCATTCCTTCTGTAATACACGGTTACGCGTGTGTCGTCTGCGTAACATCCATTTCATACTGTGTCGTCTCTCACGTAAAACCTGTACTCCAGTCGTATCCTCACATACCATCCCATGTGATACTCATAACCCATGTCCTTTTCGGTATTCACTATTCAGTGGTATAATCATTTGTACTTACCCAATGCTTGACTACTCACGTATCTCCATAAACCCATATACGCGTCTATAATGTCCCAAACCATTAATCAATCTAACGTCCTATTTGTCAATTACACAGTCTCTATTCCCTAAGCCACAACAGTAATTTAAGTCTATATGCATGTCAAAATTTATAGAAAAGTATTGTAGAAACCCGTACCTCGATATCCGTACCGTAGCTCCCAGACCTTCTTTATCTATTTTCCCTCATTTGATTGTAAATCCATACGTCCCAATGGTCCTGAATGAGTCCTCAGAGTCACGGGATCATAACCATGTAAAAACGGTCACTAGGGGTTAAAATGATATTTACCTCTCAGGGGTATTACCGTAAATCCATAAACCACACTAAAATAACCAAGCGGGGGTGAGATTGCTAACCTGTAAACCATTGGGGGTCCTTATACCGTCACATGTGATAGGGGTGAATCTGTCAAGTATCAAAGCTGGAGGGGGCTACCATAGGGGTGAAACTGCCAAGGGCCAAGGCTGAGGGGGGCAATGATATTTTCTCTGACAGTTGTTATTCACGGTATCTCACCGGAGAAGACGATCGATGGTGAACCACAATAAACGACCACCACTGACAATTCGTCTCGCTGAGTCCAGTCGATCTTGACCAACAGTGGTGCCTATCGACGACCGGAAGGGGCAGATTAGAGAATAGCGTTGCTGAACGCTTCCGTTGTAATTGTCAGTGATCCAGGTCTCGAACGGTCAATCGGAGACAACCACCGGGATCCTCAGGCTGAGAGGAAGAAATCCCGACTGATAATTTAGGCTATCGTCATGGTAACCTGGATTTCTGGAAATAATGATTTAGGGGTGTAAATGAAAGATTTTAAAGTTAGAAATTATAAAATGGTGGATTTTTGGTATACATGTGGTGACACGGACTTGACGACATCGTGTATATGAGTATTTGGAGGTTTTCGGGAAAGTGGACTAAAAATAATTTTATGTGGGTTCGTGGTTTTTCGTCTTTAGTGCCCGATAGTGACATTTTAAGGGTCACGTCGGTGGGAAATGGATGCGAACGAGTCAGCGATGAGATACTGAGACTTTAGGGTTAGGATTCACGACCGTTGAAGGTTTAAAAAATTACAGAAAGACCCCCAAAACCCTAAGTCTATATAAATTACCTAGGAGGCCAACAGTTGAAAAAATCAACAGAAACACCCCTGGTAGCAAGAAGTCTCTGTCTTCGCCAATCGTTCACATTCTTGGTGAGTTAGCTGCCATAGCCGGTGGCGATGGAACCGTCTCGGCCTGCTGATCATTGTGGTGGTGGTCATTTCTCCGTCCGGTGTTGGAAACATTATAGATCGGGTCTGGACAATTTGCTTATGTCGACTGCTGCCGGTCGATTCTGGCATCGCTTATCTCGGTAACCTGGTTTTGACTATGACCTCTGATCATCGCTCTGAGGCCTGGATCACCGGTAATCAGCCCAGAAATGTTCAACAACGTCGATTTTTGATCTGCTCCTCCGGCCACCGTTAGGCTCCACCGTTGGTCGGAACAGACTCCCTTCAAGGAGAAGATCAAGGTGGTGTCCACCGTTTCCCATTCTCGATCGTCGATTGTGTTTTCTAGTGACAAACCGTGAAGGACGGCAGTCGTGGTAAATATCAGTCTACCCCCTTTGTTTGTGCTCTTGGCATTTTCTCCCCTACGTAAACCTCCTATTGTTTTGGATGTTGGCAGTTTATCTCCTACCACATGAGATGACGTAAGGACCCCCATGGGTTTTCAGGTTAGCAATCTCACCACCGCTTGGTTAGTTTATGTATATTTATGGATTTACAGTAATACCCCCGGGATGTAATAGAAATTCTTACTGGGTTGTTTTGCTTACCCCTTCTTTCACAAGTACCCGAGGTCAGGAGTCAGACATTGGTGATCCGGCTCACATAGAGGATCTTAGATGGCCTTGGACACGTTTGGGTAGACAGAGTGAGTGTGTTAGTCGGTGTCTACTTGTCTATTTTTTTAAAAAAAAATTGTAACCCGTTTTTCAATATAAATGTTTTGATTAAATTGTTTTTATTTTATTTATTTACACAATGGCCCTCGGGATCCCTGTATAAGGGGTTCCGGGTCACCATAATCATTGCCGGGAAAGGTAGATCACCGATCGACATAATCGAAGCTTTCTTGCGTCGATCCTGTTGATCCTAGCACCAGACGTGGAAGAGGAGGCCACCGTCGAGGGCTTTCCATTGCCACCGGCCACGGGGCCTAATACGTCAGGAATATGAATGGTCACCGGAGACAGTGACTTCCGGCGGCTAGGGGTGTTTCTGTAGTTTCTTGAATAATTTGGCCTTATATGCTGTTTATATAGACTTTGGGCTCTGGGGGTCTTTATGTAATTTTTCAAAGTTTCAACGGTCGTGAATCCCGACCCCAAAATCTCGTCATCTCATCGTCGACACGTCCTCATCCGTTTCCACTGACGTAACTCTCAAAATGTCATGATTGGGCACTAAAGACGAAAAACCCACGAACCCACGTAAATTTTTTTTAGTCCACATTTCCAAAAACTTTCGAAAACCTCTAAATGCTCATATACACGTCGTCGTCACATCCGTGTCATCTCGTATATGTCACAAATATGTCATATTATGATTTTTAATTTTAAAATCTTTCATATTATGATTTTTAATTTTAAAATCTTTCACTTACACCCCTAAATCACTGTTTTCGGATCTCCGAGTCACTACAGGTACACCTGAAGGGGGATCCACATATACTTCTTCAGTAAGATCTCCACGGAAGAATGCATTTTTTTAAATCAATTTGAAGAAGTGGACAATCTTGATTAGCTAGTAATGACAAGAGTACTTTAACTATATTGAGTTTGGCAACTGGGGCAAAAGTTTTTTTTTTAAGAAACTACACCATAAGATTGAGTATACCTTTTTGCAACTAGTTAGGATTTGTACATCTTAATAGTCACATCTGTTTGTGCTTGACTGCAAATAACCATTTTTTATCCTATAGTTTTCTTCCCCTTTTTTGTAACGATATATGTTCCCAAGTGACATTAATTCTTTTCCAGTGTTATCATTTCTTCTACCATAGCTGGTCCATCTAGAGTCTGCTGAAGCTTTCTCTATTTTATTAGGAATAGAGACAGGTGATAACTGGAATAGATAAGAATTCTTAAGATGCAAACCATCTCATAAGACTCCAAGTCAGCAGATGTCGAATTATTTTTTAAAATATTAATTTCTTAAAAACCATCACCAAATGTTTGGTTTATTATAGTTGTGTTAAAAGTTCAATAATAATTTGAACATATCATCTATATATGAATTAAATAAAACAAATTAAAAAATATATTGATCTTTTAATAAACTAAAAATATTGGAAGCATACTTGATTTATCTATAGTTTAACTAATAGATTTCTAAAATTAATTATTTTTCCCTCTTAGCCTTATTTTATGTCAAACATTTAATATATAGGGAGAACGATAGTCATGAGTGATAGTTTTGAACTTTTACTGCCCAAGAAATGACAAGTTTATAATTTAATTTTAATTCCATTTTTCCATAGAAATAAGATAATAATTTTTATTTAACTTTCATAATAAGTTTTAGTAGCAATAACGCTTTTTAATAACTAATTATCATAAAGATTTATCCAATTTATTATTTATTAAATCTAATAAATAAAGTCATTTGAATCTAATTTTTTTGTGGACCATAATAATCCCTACCGGTATTATTTATCAATTAAACGAATAAAAATATTCTAAGCCAATAATGACTAACATACTAGAATTAGTGTGCATTAATAGTTATCATAGTTTTTTCCTTTAAAAAAAAATTAGTTACTAGTTGACCTTTTCCTTTTTTTCTTTTTAATCTTTCTTTCTAGTGAAATTCGAACCGTCACATAAAATCTAAGCCAATAGTAAGTCACATAGGAATTTAATTTTGCAACAATTTAATTTCTTAAAAAGCCATCGAATGTTTGGTCTATCATGTGGTATCATATTATTTATCAAGTTTTAATGTTGCTGTTATTTTCAATAGTCAATGCTTATTTTAAATGAATCTAAATGTAGATAAAATAAGTTTTAAGAGATAATCAATGTTTTTCCCTTGATAACTTTGTATAAATAATTGGGATAATATCAAATAGCCCTTGTATTTTGGCCTACTATCAAGTAGAAAGTAAGTTTATCATTTTCATCAACTAGACTCCTGAGGTTTGCTTTCTTTAATCAACTATTAATTTAATTTAACCCCAAAAAATACATATTTACCCCTACTAAAATTTATTTCCTTAATTTTAATATAAAAAAAAAAGAATAAATAAAAGTAAACAAATTATACTCCCATAATAAACAAATTTCTACTTTTTCGATTTTCATTTTAATTTTTTTTTTTAAATTAAGGAAATAAATTTTAGTGGGGGTAAATATGTATTTTTAGGGTTAAAATTAATAGTTGATTAAAAAAAGCAAACCTCAAACCTTAGGGGTCTAGTTGATGAAAATGATAAACTTGCTTTCTACTTGATATTAGGTCAAAAAACAAGGGTACTATTTAATATTATCTCATAAATAATTATATAATTCAAAATTTTCAACCTCATACAACCAATGAAGGAAATCATTTGGATTTAAACTTCCCTCAAATTCGGATATGTCAATCTTAAAATCTTTATCATCATTTCTACTCAACTTCTTTCATGTTTAAACCTCCTGGCATTAACATTATCTCTAGAGGTACTAGCAACACTAACTTCTTTGTCATATCCCGAAATCCCTTATACAGGAACCCCGGGGTAACTATATAAATAAATAAAAATAAAAATAAATAAACTCAATTTACACTCTGAAAAACGGGTTACAAATTTTTTTCTTTTAAAACAAACAAATAAAACCGACTCACAACTCACCCTGTCTACCCTAATATGCCCAATACCATCCGAGATCCTCTATGTGAGATCCGGATCACCAACACCTGACTCCTGACCTCGGGTACTTATGGAGGAAGGGGTGAGCAACACAGCCTAGTAGGAATTTCTAACACTATACAGTTCTATAACATTTTATATATAATGTATACATCAACCAAACACATACAAACATATTAATTCTTCTCTATCTCACGTACATACTAATTTCACTATCATAAGATTCCTCAATCTCGATCACAACCATCGCAACACAAATGACGTAACCATACATTTATGTATACAAATTTTCAACCTAGTGTTTTCCTTAGGCCCCGAATCTGTCTGTCACTTAAGGCCTAATACTGTACCATTCTCTCAATAGTGCTTTCTTTGGATCCCAGATCAGTCGGGCCAACCCAAAGCCTAGCACTATACTCATAAAAAGAGGTGTTTTCCTTGGATCCCAGATCAGCCGGGCCAACCCAAGGCTAACACTAACCCATATATATACTATCATATCATAACAATCTAGTGTTTTCCTCAGACCCCAGATCAGTCGGGCTCGTTTAAGGCCTAACACTATATATATCATATTATAGGTGTTTCCTTTTAGGTCCCAGATCATCGTAGGCCCACCTAAGACCTAACACTAGAAACCATATCACAAATGATCTCTGTGGATCTTTCCCCTATCACAACAGACTCATAGATCAATCCGTGTATCACCTGAATCCCTGCACACAAGCTAGGCTATCTAGAGTTTCATTGGGATCTTGCACACAAGGCATGACTATCCCTATCATAACGGGATCCTGCACACATGGCATGGCCATCCTGATCACACTAGGATCCTACACACGCAGCATGGCAATCCTTCACTTAATCAAATACCTCTCCTGTAGATTTCCCATACACTCTACTAGGCCAATCTGGGGTCCACTCATATAATCTGCACACTCATCGAACCTCACATGTACTTCCACTATCGTACACCTATTCCATATCCCAATCACATTATTACATGCCCGTAGTCCGTACCGGCTCACCTCAATTACTCTACCATGTAGTCATACTCCCGTATACCCTATATCTCGTTCATCACATTACTCATGTGCATCGACGTACAATCCTAGTCCCATATGTCTCATTACTCACGGTTAAGTTCTCGGACACCTCTCGTGTCATAATCCTCCCATAACGTACGAGCATCGCAATGCCTGTACCCTACCCATCTAATTCCCAAAAACATATTCGTGCACCATATCTCATGTCCTGACTATCTAATAGTCTCCTGACTTAACCTTACCCATTTCGTAACTCAGGGATATACGCGTATCACCCACGTATCATCCATCCGTTATAGTACCGTCACCTACTTAACATCTGTACTATAATTATATCCTCACGTACCATCATACGTGATATTCATAACCCATGACCCACTCCGAGTCCACCCAACGACACAATCATACATGTTTCGCTTGGTTCCTCGACTAATCGTTTATCTCTGTGACACCGTACACGCATCCGTAATATTCTGATCTATCAATTCATCTAATGCCTTATTCGTTGCTACATCTTAGAAAGTGTAATACCCAAGTGTAGGTTGTCTTAATTATAGTCCTTGGTGAGTCTAAGTATCGTATCCACAGGGAGGTTATTATCAAGATCAAATGGTCTTTATTCAATATCCAAAGTCCAAAGTAAAGGAAAAGTATGCGGAGTGTTGGTTGGTT
>JANKKB010027780.1:0-11856 GCA_026225775.1 Bursera palmeri | reverse complement strand
CTTTCTTTATGTGTAATTTGTTAGATTATAATCGTACTAGAAGTATTTGTTTTATGAGTTCATCTTTTACTATGATATTATCATGTTGATATATTATCGATTTTTGATAATTCATAAGAATAAATCATCTTTTTCTTTATTGAAAAGATTTCTCAAAACAAATGTCATAAGTTTTATCTTTGATCTTCAACGTCATATTTTTCGATTGTTTATTTAGAATGTGAAACATGCAATCGAGTAACGAATAAGAATCAAGTTGGTAACATTTAAACGAAACAATCAAGTGAATCTCGAAGCCTTGTTATTATCATTATTGTCGATCATCATCAATTTTATTTTCATTTAATTGTTAAACCTTTTTGTTGATATATTTTACTCCATGTGGATTCGATACCTAAGGCTACACTACAACAACCGTTTAACCAAAGGTTAATTTTGAGCGTGATCAACCAATATCTTAATATTTATAAGGATATTACAAATATTGTAGAAATCAAATGACTTTTTTGATTACTTCCATTTGCTGACGAAATATTGGGTTCAAAACATTTTTCTCCCATATAACCTTTTTATCCTGTGATGTGACTGATGGACCACTCTTCTTAGCTTTTTCCTTAACTATCACTATCAATAGAGCTAATTTCACCCCACTGGTACCACAATATTAAATAAAAAATCTTACATCGTCATTGTTCACAAAAGTAAAGATTGAGGATTGTTTTGTGTCCATAGTGGGAAATCTTGCTATCAATTTCAACATAAATTTATCTCGTTTAAACCCAAGTCTTGCATACAATAATTGTCTTAATTGACCATATTGAGTATCGCTTGAAATTATCATTCCATTGACTTCTCCACCCATGTATTTAAGAAGATCATTTGTTTTGTCTCCCAACGACTACTATAATGCACAAGAAATGAAACTTTCTCCATTATCCCGAAAATTCAATAGTAAAATATAAAAGTACACAGTAAAAATAAATGAGACACAAAATTTAATCAAAGTATTAAATTCTCCTCTTTGAACCGCATAGTCTTGAGTCTAGACTACCTGTCCAAATTGTAGGACCTCGCAGTCTTACTCGATCTAGACTGCAGAACCGTGTGGTCTTGATTGGTCTAGACTACAGGACTGCGAAGTCCTATGATCCTTTTCCTTGCATTTCTAACATTTCTTACGTTTCTTCTACTAGGTTCAAAATCCTTTAAGTTCTAAGTTCTATTTTTTACAAAATCAGCCATATTATTCACTATTACACACTTCAAACTATTAAATAAGCATTTCCTCAATTTTCAAACATGATCTACAACAAATCCATCCAACAAAACTAAATTTAGAGAGATGAAAGATAGGTAATTACCTTTACAACTTTTGTAACTTTAGATGCTCACAAATCTTGATTTCCTACTTAATTTGTTATTCAGTATTGTGTAAAGTAAATGAGAGTGATGAGAGTAAATGAAGAGAGGCAATGGAGTGAAACGAAGAAACAAGTTACCCACCTACAAGGTGCGCCACTATGGCAGGGTCCCGCGTGAGACTTTACGGGTCAATGCAAAAGGTTGAACAACGCGGCCTTTCATGTATATAAGTATATCTATCTTATTCAGAAGATTTCAATTAATCATGTGGGAATGGGTTGAACATATATGTGGTAGTAGTGACAGCAGCGTGGAAGAAGACCGGCGACTTCTGAAGAAAATGACGCATAACTAGCTCTCCCCCTTGTCTCAACTCTCGTCTTTGACATGCAAAGCTTCTCTTTTAACCACTTTTATGGTAGTCAACTATACATAAAATACTACATGTTTCGTTGCTTAAGAGAAATGTTACATAAAAAGAAGATGGATCATTCGTGGTATGTACACTGAATTTTTTACCGTCATCTTTACCAGTCAAGTCAATGCAGGAGACCAGTTTTCACACGCATGCATACGTAACACTAAGACTACTAGTTTCGCGGAAGCATATATAATTGTCGATTTTTGGGTTATGTGACGTGTATGTAAATGCGTTGAAGTTCATTTTCACACGTGGGTCCGGCAACTCAGCCTGTAGATGGGTTTTGGTAAAAAGATTAGATACGGTAGTTAAAGACGGCAACGGAAATAGTGGAGTTGGTGGAAGACGACCCAACTTATCTGTGAAGAAAAAGATTATTACTTGCTCTTTTTTTTTTCGTCTTTGACATGGCGTCAATTAAAGAATTTTTCACTGTCCCGGTCCCGGTTCGACATTGTTAATAAGGTTTGGGCCCTATAAACTATTCGGAATCTAATTCATGTTTCCTTTTTTTTTTTGGGGGGCCAAAATTCTATCGTTGAACAGCTCTTACGCTTCTTGTTTTGCAGAAATACATATCATGCTTCTATTAGGCAGTAATTCTTCCTCTGATTGAAGATAATGATATTGAACAACCATTCTTCATCACAATATGGGAGAAGAGCCCTTTCTATTCAGCAATGTTTTCCTGAGATTAAATCTGTTGCAAATTCCTCTTGCAAATCTTCAAGGGGGGATGATGCAAGCCTAGGTATATGCTCTGATGATGACATAAGCCTGAAAGATGCTTTTGGCCCGACCACATTTTATCATGGCAATTATGAATCTTCATTCAATTTTGCCTCTGATGTCCAAAACGCCCATCAACCATTTCAAGCTACGGCGAGCTCAGTAGACTTTCTGGAAGCTGAAGGACATGATGGCCATGTGGTTTTAGATCCATCAATTTGGCCATTTTATTCTTCAAGCAACGATGAAGAACTGAGCAGAGAAGCAGCAAATGGCACTGCAACGTGTGCACAAGCAGCTGAGCCTATATCAGGTGCACTTGGTGGTAAGTTGTTGCAAATTTCAATTGATTTTCAGATATTGTTTCGTGAAAGAACATCACATTCAATCAAGAATTCACACCTTTCCCTGCTTTTCTTTCTTATTAGAAAAAAAAAAAAAAAAACTCCCTGTCTAATTTGACACCTATGCTGTTGCTATAATTTTTTGAAGGGGAATTAGAAAGGAATCGCTTTACTGCTTATGTTCCTTTGCATAATGCGGCGCTTAAAGGTGATTGGGACTTTGCAAGAGAATTTTTTATTTTGAATCCGCAAGCAGCATCTGCTAGGATCACAAGAAACCAGGAAACTGCTCTTCACATTGCTGCTGGAGCTAGACATGTCATATTCGTCCAAGAGCTTGTAAATATCATGACACCTGATGACCTCGCACTTCAAAACAAGGTTGGAAATACAGCTCTCTGTTTTGCTGCTGTATCTGGAATCAAAAAGATTGCTGAGGTTATGGTTAACAAGAACAAAAAATTGCCATCAATTCGAGGCAGCAAGGGAGCGACGCCATTGTGTATGGCTGCTTTGTTAGGCCACAGAGAAATGGTATGGTATCTTTATTCGGTGACCAAGCCGGAGGATCTGAAAGAAGAAGATCTAATTGAGCTTCTTGTTGCTGTCATCAACACGGACCTCTATGGTTACGGACTTTTATTATCTTTACACTATCATTTTCTTGTTTTAATCAAATCCCACTCATTTTTTTTTTTTTTCTGTAAAATAATATTACAACTGTGTACTTCTTGCCAGATGTGGCCTTGGACTTAATTAAGCATCATCCTGGATTAGCCGTTGCTCGGGATGGTAAAGGAGAGACAGCTCTTCATGTCTTGGCACGGAAGCCTTCAGCTTTTGTAAGTGCAAGTCAGCTAGGAATTTGGCGGAGGTACCTTTACTCATGTTAGTAACTCCATTACTGATCATTTCACACAGTTTGCAATATTTTTCAATATAAACAACAATATGTTCCATTTGTGTCTATGTAAATGAGCTGTGAGAATTTCAGATTGATAAAAGAAAGTGTTCTACCCTTCCTGTATCAAATACCAAATGTCTGCCAAGGATCGTTAAGAAAAATATTTCTCAGAATGACCTGTTCTGTTTTTATATAAATTAAGCAAATATATATATATATATGACAGAAGAAGAAGTTCGTTTCATTGACTGCCATCGATTTGGTAAATCATCATAATCCTTGCTGATACATGCTGTGAAAAAAAAAAAAAATTTCAAGACACATGATAAAACAATACATCTTGTATTCATTAGTTAAAGTTTCATTTTATTTTCTTATAGTTTTCTATAAAAAGCTTTGAATAAGAAGGTAACTGTGCCCTGCTCATCCAGTACCAAGATTCAGGGCAATCCTTGACACAAAGTTGACGCATCTCGAAGCTCTTGAATTGGTGAAGCAACTTTGGGAGCAGGTTTTATTGCTAGATGACTCAAAAATTAGAGAATTACTTCGGAAACCCTCACGACTATTGTTTACAGCTGCGGAGTTGGGGAATGTTGAATTCTTAAAAGTGCTGATCCGATTGTATCCTGATCTTATTTGGAAAGTTGATGATCATAGTAGAAGCATATTTCACATTGCGGTGTTGCATCGTCAAGAAAATATTTTTAATCTCATACATGAGATTGGTGCTCATAAAGATTTGATTGCAGCTTATGAAGATGAAAACAATAATAACATGTTGCATCTGGCCGGAAAGCTGGCCCCTCCAGATCGTCTCAAAATTGATTCTGGTGCGGCCCTGCAACTTCGACGGGAGTTGCACTGGTTCAAGGTTGCATATTTGATCCTCTAAAACATAATTAGTTTGTTCAGCTTATTGCGTTTAAATGAAGACAAAACCATATGCTTGAAGCCATTTGCTTTAGAAGTCTCAATCTTAATATTATTTCATTTGATGAGCGCAGGAAGTTGAGAAAGTTGTTCAACCATCTTATAGAGAGAGCAAAAATTCAGAAGGGAGGACTCCTCATATTTTGTTTTCAGAGGAGCACAAAAGACTCGTACGAGAAGGGGAAAAGTGGATGAAAGACACTGCATCATCATGCATGCTTGTTGCGACGCTTATTGCCACCGTGATGTTTGCTGCAGCCTTCACTGTACCTGGTGGCAATAACAATACGACTGGAGTGCCTATTTTCCTGCACCACTGGTCATTTATTATCTTCGCCATATCAGATGCATTGGCACTATTCTGCTCCGCCACTGCAATATTAATGTTCCTGTCCATTCTCACCTCACGCTATGCACAAGAAGATTTCCTGCATTCATTACCAAACAGACTGATAATAGGGCTTGCGGCGCTCTTTGTCTCTATAGCCACCATGATGGCAGCATTTGGAGCCACTCTTTTCATTGTACTTGGTCATGGCTTTGCAGGGGTAGCTATTGCAATGGGTACAGTTGCTTGTGTTCCTGTCAGCTTGTTTGCTCTACTTCAATTCCCCCTTTTCTCTGATATGATTAGTCATTTATATCATTCTAGTATTTTTTATCGTACATGTAATCAATTGTACTAGCTCATTACAGAATAATATGAAGTGTATGTAACAATAGACTCCAATAGCCCGGCACATGTTGTTCATACATATTATGTCCTGGTAGATTGTTTTGTAGATTGACATTAGAGTTCTTGGAAGAAAAACTTTAATGTATATCTGTATATTTCTGACATGATTCTATATCTTGTCTTTGTAATTTTATGGTCTTTTAATGTGGACGAAGTTGTAACAAAGGAACAACCAATGTTGCTCTGATTAGCTCCTAAAAAACCCAATTTGACCTGCAAGATATCATCTTATGGCAAAATTTGGGCCGTCTCTTTAACCTAAAACAGAGGAAAACAGACCCTTAATACACATTAAAACGAATAATGTGTATCAAGTAGTTTTATTTATAATAAAACTATTCTTAGCTTAAAGACTAAAGTTGCTGCACAGATTGTCTAATGACGACTTCACTCTTTAAAGTATGTTGGTTCAGTTGATGATATTGAATAGGAATACATAGTTATAAGATGACTTGTGAGAAACGCTTCTCCAGGATGAGAAAATTAACTGTATGTAAGATTATAAGTTTAATAGAACGGCAGAAGGATGGATATATATAAGTATTGATTATCAAAATATTTTTGACATGGACAAGGAGATTATGACAATTTAGTTGGAAAGTAGTGGAGAAGCGATTTCCGTGTTAATTGTTATGTGTTATTATAGAACATTAAATGTTATAGTCGGATTTAAAATTTAAGATGGTGACCAAAGATGCTTTGGTGACTATAATCGGCCTAAAGTTTGAAGACCGTATACCACTTCGATTAAGAGTAACGAAGGTCACCATTACTATAATTGGGGAAGAGAAGCCAAGTCGTTGGAGGTCCCCATCGCGTATCTCCTAGACGGCTCTTCCAGGACAATTGCCATGCTTTGATTCTCCACTGAAAGAAAAACTTTGAATCTGTTGTCAACCCTTTCCCTTGCTAATATGGAATTTCCTCTGCTGACATGTGAGCTGAGTAAGGTTCCTACAGAAGTGTGTCTTATTCATGATGTAGCAGAAGCAGCTAGCAAGTTTGTTAAGAGTGACTCAGCCCTTTACTGACAAGCCTAGAATAATGATTGATGGCTCAAAATAATTTCTTTCAAATTCTAGAACACTCCCCCTCAAATTGGGTTTGTAGATATCGGTAGAACCCAATTTGCTGAGAATGATTTCAAGTTGATTTGATGATACATACTTGGTGAATATGTCAGCCAATTGTTGCTCACTCCGTATGTAGGGTGTTGTTATGATGTTGTTTTGGATCTTCTCTCGAATGAAGTGACAGTCAATCTCAATATGTTTTGTTCTCTCGTGGAAGACCGGATTGGATGCAATATGGATGGCGGCTTGATTATCACAATACATCCTTATTGGAGAGTTGACTTTGAATCCTGAATCTTTCACTAGAGCTTTAAGCCATATGAGTTCACTTGTTGTTATAGCCATTGCTCGGTATTCGGCTTCGGCACTAGATCTTGCAACCACACTTTGTTTCTTGCTCCTCTATGTGACTATGTTTCCTCCAACAAAGGTGCAATATCCTGTTGTGGACTTCCTATCTTCTAGACTTCCTGCCCAATCCGCATCTGAGTAGCCTAGGATGTAATGATGGTTGTTCTTTTCATTCAAATGCCTTGACATGATGTTCCTTTGAGGTATCTTAGAATCCTTTCAACTGCTTACATGTGTTTTGTGGTTGGGGCATGCATGTGTTGACTAACCTATTGAACAGCAAAGGACAAGTCAAGTCTAATGATGGTTAAGTAGATGAGCTTACCTACAATTCTTTGGTAGCTTTGAATGTTGGTGATTGTTTCTCCATTTGGTGCTTTTGAGTTGATCTCCATAGGATTGTTTAACAGTTTACAACCTATCTTCCTGGTTTCTTTGAGTAGATCCAATGTGTATTTTCGTTGGCATAGGTGCACTCCTTTGCTTGAATATGCAATCTCAATGCCAAGGAAGTACTTTAACATTCCAAGGTCTTTGATATCAAATTCGTGATTGAGGTGTCTCTTAGCTTCTTCAATTCCTGCATAATCATTTCTGGTTAGTATAATATAATCAACATAAATGAGTATAACAGTCAAACCTGTCTCCTTTTGCTTAATAAAGAGAGAATGATCGGCTCTGCTTTTCTTGAAACCAATGTTGATCAATGATGCATGTAATTTCGAATATCAAGCTCTTGGAGATTGTTTTAGCCCATAAATTGCCTTTCTTAGTTTGCATGCTAAACTTTTATCATGATAGTCTTTGTACCCTTGAGGTAGCTGCATGTAGACCTCTTCTTCTAGTTCTCCTTGAACGAATGCATTCTTTACATCCGTTTGTTGGAGTGGCCAATTGTAGTTAACCGCTAAGGATATGAGAACTCGAATAGTGTTGAGTTTGGCAACCGGTGCAAAGGTCTTGGTGTAGTCCTCTCCATATGTTTGTGTATACCCTTTAGCCACAATCTAGCTTTGTACCTGTAAAACCTTGTCCTACTCCTATGAGCACCGGTATTTGATACACCAAGCAAGAAGAAGAATTCTTTCCCGATCTCTCCTTATATAAAAGCATGATAGGTGGATTATAATATGCTTCCACAACCAGACCTGAGAGTAGTTAATAAAATGACCCAATTTATGCAAAATGCAGTGCAACAAGAAGTCAAGATTGGCTTGGTTCCAAGAGGTTTATAAGGCATTTGATCCACTAGGCCCGACAAAAGTGTGTTCATGCAGCCGACATTTGGCAGACTTTTTCAAATGTATACCCAAATGCAATTGACGCTTGGCAAATTTTGCAGATTTGCGACTTGATAGTTATATAATCCTCCTCCCCAAGGTTACAAACTTCTCTTGGTCTTTCACTTATCCATATATTACAGTTGATTGATAGCATCTCTCCAGAAATTTCAGTAAACAGAAGAGTGTAAGATCTTGTTTAATCGTAGGCTAAATCCAGGACAATGTGCATGTTAAGTCCATAACGGTCTCCCCTAGAAAGCCGCTAATCTTCCATAGCAATTTCCATAGATCAAACATCCACTAAAAGCATAATTTTAGAAATAAAATAGAAGTGAAAGTCAAGAAACTCTATAGGTGAAGCAAAAGAAACACTTTTGTCTTTTAGGAGGAGAAAGGAACAAAAGCGGTCATGCGCTTGAGTTGTATCGCCTTAAAATAATGTCGTTGTAATAAATTTCATATCCAAGACAAAATTCGCGCGAAACTTCTTAGACGTAGGAATGGATCCGGCGACATTCAGGGATGGATGTAGACCCATCGGTAGCGACCTGTGCCTACTAAAGCATAGCTTGCTCGAGCGCCCGTCTCGTTTCGGAGTGAGTGCGATGAAGCTTCTCTCTACTCAGAAGTCAACTCAGTACGTGTATAAGTGTATCTACAAGCAAATTGGTATTATAAGCGACACACATTCTCAGTTCATCTGGAAGAAACTAACGCGTTTAAGTCTTGACTTTTTGAGTGCGTGTCAAGCTTTTCTCTAGTAAATATTATTGTTTCTGCATGCTTGACTTCTCACCGGTCTAAACTCTCACCATCTATCCATAGTTTGCATTTCCTCTGGTACTGGGAAAGCCATTGTAGCATTGATCACTTTGTAAGTATATCCAATTTTCTTCCATAGAGAATTCATTTTTAACATCAAATTCTTTTGCCATCAGGTTCTTAATCGGTTGAGGAAGAAGATACTTGGAATTCGAATTTCTAAACTTTGATTCTGAGCTGAGAACTAGCAATTGGCGGTAATATATACTTGGAACCATTCAATTAGAAAATCTACTTTCTCCTAATTCGGGCTTTCTTTTTGTTTTTAGTGACCTCAAACTGCTGAACTTGCCAGTATATTTTACTCCACCTCAACTCTTTGTATTTATGTTCCTACAACTTCTTTGAATTTCCATTATTAGACTATTAGGGAAAGATTACTTATGATTGGATTACTTATGATTGGACCCATCAATAACCTTTTGATAAACTTCTCATCATTTCTATTTTTGAAATAAATAACAATTTGTGCCAAATATTAAAAAATTAATTGTGGGCTAGCACTTGCCAGTGGAGGTTAGTGCTACTCTTTAACTTTTTCATATGCCAATGTTAGTTGGGCTAAATAACTTCATCAAATTCGGTTGCTTGCTATTTTCTCTTCTCTGAAACTTCTCTAAAATATAGGCAATTGAAGGTTTTTGTTACAAATAATGGTGAAAAACTGTAGGAATTGATAGACGCAAATATGCGTTGACTTGGGTAGTGATTGGTTAAAAAGAATGTTAGTTTAGTGGTCCTTGCTTTGATGTTGGTAGTGGAACTGGAGGGTGATTATGAAAAATTTAAATCTTGGAAGTTCAGTGGTTGTAACGGAGGTGAAAAGTTGGTGGAGGCAGGCACTATTGCAGTTGGTACTTGATGATCTCGACAGAATTTGCTTGCATGGAAGGCGGTTGTGGTCGTGTCAGCGTGGTTAATGTCCATGATTTGATCGATGATAATGTCCTGACAAGAGATAGTTGGTCCTTTTGGTACAACTGACGCTGTTCCTCTGTGCAACTTAGGTGCCCGATTACTGCTATTTTCTTATATCAATATAATCATGTACAGTAGAAATTGCATCCACAGTTCATGTTTGTCAGACATTTACGTATAATTGAACTAGTGTGCAGTTACTGTACCTTGAGTGATCTTGATAATGTCTTTTCTTGCGCTCTATCCATTGGTTGAAGGGGATGATATTGAACAACCTTTCTTCATCACGATCTGGAAAGGGCCTTTCCATTCAAGCATGTTTTCCAGAGATCAAATCTGTTGTGAATTCTGCCAAATCTTCTAGGGAGGATGAAACAAGCGTGGCTATATGCTCTGATGTTGCCATAGGTATCAGATATGCTTCTGTGCAAATCTCTTCCACTGCTGCAGAAATAAGTGAAGAAGGTCTAGATTCCTATGAAAATTTTCCACAAGCAGTGTTGCCTCAGACATGGGAAGTTTCTGGTATATTGCTGCAAATTTCATTGCTATATGTCCTACAGTTAATCCTTCTGAATATATTTTATGTCTGCATAGCTTACATGTTCGAAAATGAGCTTAGAATGCAAGTCATGAGGTCATACGTAAACTCATCCATAATCATAATTTGGCAAATAGTTCGATAATTATAATATCTAGACCTATGTTGCAGAGTCATATTTTATTTTATTTTGTCCTTCTATGAGCCCTTTATAACTTTAATGATTCACCACTATGTAACTAGAAATGTTATGAATTAAGATCTCTCAGTCCAACATCCCCACCCCGAATAAGCAATGGGCTTACTTTATCCTCTTTTTCTATTAATTAATATTTTTCCCTGTTTTTGACTTATGGACTCTAGTTCTCATCTTTGTATAATCGAGTACATTTCTAGCTTCATGCTCTATTTCTCTGCTAATATGCTTTTGTTGTAATTAAGCGATGAATATACTTCACAACCAAATATTTTACACTTTAACATGAGGGTCAACTGCCTGACAAAATATTTCAGATAGATAAGAAATCTTAGCCTAGCTTGGCACTCATGGTGTTGTTAAAATTCTTGAAGGAGAGGTAGTAAGGAATAGTTTTACAGCATATGTTTCCTTGCATCTTGCGGCACTTAAAGGTGATTGGGACTATGCAAAAGCATTTCTTATGTTGAACCCACAAGCAGTGCGTGCTAGGATCACAAAAAATCAGGAGACTGCTCTTCACATTGCTGCTGGGGCTAGACATACAATATTTGTTCAGGAGCTTGTAAATTTAATGACACCTCATGACCTGTCACTGAAGAACAAGGTTGGGAACACAGCTCTTTGTTTTGCTGCTGCATCTGGAATCAAAAAGATTGCAGAGGTCATGGTTAAGAAGAACAAAAAGTTGCCGTCAATTCGAGGCAGTGAGGGAGCCACACCACTATGTATGGCTGCTCTGTTAGGCCACAGAGAAATGGTTTGGTATCTTTATTCTGTAACTGAGGAGGAGGATCTAAAAGAAGAAGATCGCATTGAGCTTCTCGTTGCCGTCATCAACACTGGCCTTTATGGTACTGACCTCTTCCTCCTCACTATCTTTTTCAACTTTTAACAATATTTCATTGCCTAAAGATAATGTTGCACCCTCATATCTTCTTGTAGAACGGAAATTTATGACTATCTTGTGTTAATTGTCAGATGTGGCTTTGGACTTGATTCAGCGTCATCCTGAACTAGCTGTTGCTCGGGATGGAAATGGAGAGACAGCTCTTCATGTATTGGCAAGAAAGCCTTTGGCATTTGTTAGTAGGAGTCAGCTAAGAATTGGGCGGAGGTGCATTTACTCATGTTAGTAACTCTATATATAACATACTTAGTATGTGATGAAGCACCTCCTTTATTGAAATATTATAGGAAAAAGAGAGGAAAGGGGAAGGCTGAGTGTTAAGTTGTGATTAAG
>JANKKB010027779.1:428-11855 GCA_026225775.1 Bursera palmeri | reverse complement strand
GCCAGAAGCCCAGAAGCAAAACCGTGAGGTTGGCCCAGTAGGCACCAAAGCGGACAATATCACTTGAGGCTGTTTATAACAAATCTCATATTGTTGTGAATTATATCTCACATCTTACATCTTAAAAAGGATTTTTACTTTAAAGAAACCCCAAAAAGAATTCTTCTTTCAAACATGGGCGAATTTGAAAATTCATACCATTCCTATGAGCACTTTTATCTAAAAGAGCCAACAAAGGGGTCTTCTTCTTCATTCAAACATGGGCAAACATGGGAGGAAATTTACACCATTCCTATGAGTGCTTTTGTGTCGAAGAGCCAACAAAGGGGGAGCCCTCTTTCTCTATCTTCTTCATTTAAACATGGGTGAACATGGGAGGGAAGTAGCACCATTCCTATGAGTAGAAAAATACATATTTTTAAGTCAATTTATTTAAAGAAGGGTGAGAATATGTCGGTATATAAATGTCATGTCAGTTTATATATAAAAAATTTATTTACAAACATGGTAAATATATCATTATTTTAACATTATATAATGTTATCCAATGATTAATATTAATATTAATTAATTATTTTTAACTTCTTTAAATATTTCTATTTGATATTGTTCTAATTTTGTGTACAACTTACAAGCAGGGATGATGGATCCGATATCGTGATTAAACACAATAATTTTATCCGATTAAAACTCTGTTTTGATCGTGTCAACACCAACATCCTGAAAGGAAGGTTGACCTTTAATTATTCTTGTTTTATCTTTACTTATGGCAACTTAACGTTAAAGTCATCCATTAATTACTTTCAAGACAACGTTAATTAACACAGTCAAATCTGTTGTTAAGATTAAGAAACAGCCTCTCATTTTCTTTTGAGTTTAATGATGTACTGTCACAACTCCCAACTATAACCCATCTTTAACCTCTCACAACTTGCCACGCATCTATAACTTAAAATCATTTCTCACCCGCTCGTCACTCTACCTTCTCACCCTCTTCCACTTGTTCATCTCCTTCGCGGCTTCAACGACAAAACAAATCTCCCCAACTTTCTCTCTCAATCGGTAAAATCCAAAATTTCTCTCGGGAAATTTTGAATTGAGCAAACGAAAAAAAATTAAAATTTGGGGACGAAATGTCTCTGAGAAGATCGTTTCTCTCGCGAAGGTTCTCGAGATCGTACAGAGAGGAAGAAAAGTCGTTTAAGGAGACGAGGCTGAGCGGCGGAGGCGGTGACTCGGTTGTGTCGGCCGATTCAGAGCAGGTCGATGGCCAGGCATCCGGTTCATGGGCTGGGATGCTGCCGGAACTGCTGGTGGAAATCATAAAGCGCGTGGACACGAGTGAGGATCGGTGGCCTCAGCGTCAAAACGTCGTAGCTTGTGCATGTGTTTGCAAGCGGTGGAGAGCTATTACGAAAGACGTCGTGAGCTCTTCTGTCGTTAATGGAAAAATTACCTTTCCTTCTTGCCTTAAACAGGTGAATTTCAGTTGAAATTTTTAGATTTATTTAGTTTTCTAGTGAAATGATTGGTAACTTGCTATTGGATCTTGTTAATTAGGGTTTGAGTGGGGAGGAGTATTGTTCATTTTTATGTTTTTGTTGTTTAATTTAGTTTATCTTAGTGATTGGTTTGTTATTTATTAAATTTGTTTCTGTAAATTATGAATATGTGCTCAATTTTGGCCTCCTTCAGTTTAATATAGGGCAAGAGATAGTTTAAATATTTTAATTTTTTTAATGATTATAGTAGTAGGAAGACAAAGTAAGCAACTTTATTCAGAGAGAAATAACCCAAAAATCGTCTAGGGGATGCACATTTTTTTTTTTTAAGTAATTTTTCAAGAACTTAAATATATTTATAAAAAAATTTAATTATCCTTTAACAAATTGATTGTTTTAAGATAAATTTCGGGCAACTGTGTTTCTTCTCCTTATTATCATCCTTACATTTTGTTAAACATGCTTGAAGACTTGGAAATCTTATTTCTTAAAAGAATGAGAAAGTTATATATATGTATTTATTTTGGTTGCTACTTTTATTTGACTTCCGGGTATATAAGTTTATAAACGCTTTGTTTGTCTTAATTATATGAAATTCAACTTCTATTTTATTTTCTTTCTTAACTTTAAATAAAAGCAGTACTTGATGAATTGTTGTCATTTATTTCCCGTGATTTATATGCAAAGTTTGGTCTTTTGATTTGGTATTAGTCAATGAAATTGTAGTCACTTCTGTTATTTTTGTTTCAATGCAGCCGGGTCCACGTGACCTTCCTCATCTATGTCTTATAAAGAGGAATAAGAAGACCTCAACTTTTTACCTTTATCTCGCTCTCCCGCCATGTAAGTTGTTATTTTTGAAGTTGATTTGGTCAGACATACTATGGTTTCTCAATAGCAACTTCTATTTGACTTGATATGGTTGCACATTTATTTTTTACAAGTATTAGACGTGAAAGGGATTTATATTGCTTAGTCAAATCTGTAGATTGACCTTTTAGTTCAGGTGGGGACATGTCATTTTAGTCAAATTGACTCGGTCTGCACTTGATATTATTCAGATTGGTTAGAAAGAATATTGTTCCATATAGTATCTTGGATATACGGACAACTCATTAATTTCGTAAAACCGTTTATATTCAGACATCAATGTGATAGATGGGTATCGTTATGTTATTACACCAAAGTTCAACTTGATAGATGGATATTTGTATGTTATTCAACTAAACAAATTCTTGAACTATTTTTTTGTATCTTTTAGATGCAGGACGTTATCCTGAATGTGAAATTCTGCTTTTGCAACTAGTTGAAAGTGAAGTATATATTAAATAACATGTCTGAAATGGTACTCTATCCACTGAAATATCTAGGCAACAAAGCTTTCTCACGAGTTTGGATTTGTTTCATGCTTGACAATATAATTTTCATTTTTTTATAGTGGAGCTTCCTGGAACATTTTAGCTTCCTCCTATATTTGGACTCTTGAACATGCTTGAGATATTCTAATAATAATGAAATATTATTCATTCATGTATCTTCAGAATTCCTAGTGCCGGAGGAAATAAAAAGTTGGTTTGAAGGAATAGGAGTTTTAGAAGAAACCAAAAGGATATTAATTAAAGAAAGTGGAAACAAGGAAGTTGGTAGTATGTTCAGCCAAAACAAGAACTTGACTTCTTATCTTTTGGACTTAACGACGAGGTTTTGTTGTGACACCTGGTGATAGTGAATTTGTTTAAGATGTGGTAATTTTTATTAGCCTCTAGAATTTTTTTCCTTTTTCTTCCACTTCACTTTTCTCACTGACTCCATATTGGATTGCCAATTCATAAAATAAAAGGTTGCAATTGATTATACCATAGTGGATTGCTTTTGTACTCCAAACTCTTGAATTCTTGCTTTTAGCACATATATATCTGAGGTTTAGAAGCTTTGTTTAACTTTAGCTATTGAACTACTTAATTGTGGAGTCGAATTTGGGTCTTTCTTTCCTTTTTCAAGGTTATCCTTTATGCCATGGAAGTAATCATATGAATTTCTTTGGACTCTTATTCTTTATCAGTTGTATACAAAAAGAATAATGATTCCAAGGGTACAATTAGTCTAAAAAAGTTGATTGAATGACAAATTTAGTCTACTGCTTAAGTTAGTTACATATTTGGAGAAGTTCTATTCTACTTGTAAGTTTGGTTTTGCAAGCTCAAGGTAGGGTTTAGCTTGTTATCTTTTTTCAGTTTAGAATCTGCATTGCGGTTTTTTTGCTTGTAATCACAATTATAATGACTTCAACAATTGGTAGTGTCACTCATTCATTTTACTAATTTTTTATTGCTTCTCAGCATTCAACGACAAGGGAAAGTTTCTTTTAGCAGCTCGGAGATATAGGCGTGGTGCTCATACTGAGTATATTATATCACTTGATGTTGAAGATCTATCGCAAGGAAGTAATGCATATGTTGGAAAATTAAGGTACAATATTTCTATTTACTAAGTTTGGTTGAAATATTTTAAAGAAAATCTAATTTTCTGGAGTACAGCTGTCTGAATTTGTACCATTAGTTCAAAATATTCTCAATCATATTTGATTGATGTTAAACAGTGTACATCTCCGGAAAATGTTGTCTTTTTGAGGGTTTATCATGGAACAAGATTATAAAATACTATTTCCTTCCACTATTATTATTATTATTATAAGGTTTTATGATGGAACAATATTATAAAATACTATTTGCTTCCACTTTTATTATTTTATTTTGATTAATTTTTAATATCCTCACTTATCTAAAAACATTAAAAACAATTGCAGTTCGGATTTTCTTGGCACAAACTTTACAATCTATGATAGTCATCCACCGCATTGTGGTGCAAAGCCCTCTAGCTCTAGAGCTAGTCGAAGATTTGCAAGCAAGCAAATAAGCCCCCAAGTCCCAGCGGGCAATTTTGAGATTGGTCAGGTCTCATACAAGTTTAACCTCCTAAAGTCAAGAGGTCCAAGGAGAATGGTTTGCACAATGAGGTGCCCATCATTAGGAGAAACTACCGATGACAAACATATGGATGATTCCAAGATGAAGAAACCAGAGATGGCTGTGTACACTGTTTTGCGGAACAAATCGCCAAGATGGCATGAGCATTTGCAGTGCTGGTGCTTGAATTTCCATGGACGGGTAACAGTAGCATCAGTAAAGAACTTCCAGCTGGTTGCAACAGTGGACCAAAGCCAGCCAGGAGGGAAAGGAGATGAAGAAAGGGTTCTCCTCCAGTTTGGGAAGGTGGCAGATGATACTTTCACCATGGATTACAGGCAGCCATTGTCAACTTTCCAGGCATTTGCCATCTGCCTTACAAGCTTTGGCACAAAATTGGCTTGTGAGTAGCATATTTGCCCTGTTATATATAATTGCAAGTTCGGTTGGGGTGGATGTTTTATATAATTATTCCTTCACCTTCCAGTATTGAACAGTTTTGTGAGGGGAGGGGTATAATGTAAATGATGCTGTTGTATGAATACAACTTTTGTTGAAGTTACTGGTTGCTTAATTATCTTCCTGCCAGTATGTTTTCTTCTAATTGAACACGTTACTTGTGTACATCTTAAAGCAATGTTGAATTGGATTGATTGAGCTGAGTGATGCTCAGCTTTCCCTCTGGGGTCTGATAAATCTTTCTTTTAGGCCCGAAACAATGATGGCAGTATTAAAGCTGCTGATGCTGTTTCCCCTCATTTCTCCCTCTCTCACATCCGCCCAAGGTTTAGGTGCTATATAGAGCAATGCATTTGGTGACAAAGGTTTTGAATCTTATGATGATATTACATGCATTTTGAGTGATTTGCAGGATTCATACCAATAGCTCCGGGAAAAGAGGTCCCAAATCTGCTTTGTTTCATCCTAGACCATTCTAGTAAGATGGAACAGGCAAGGGGAAAGGAATGTAGACAAGCTCAATGAGATCCTTTATATTACTAGAGCGCAAAGTAAGAGGCTTTAACTTAATTTTTAGGGAAAAAAAAAAAAAAAACCGCTGAAGTTTTTTCTTTTGGGTTTGTTTAACCGAATGGAATAAAGACTTAGCTCAGGAAGATTGGATTATTGATGAGTGGGTGAGATCCAGAATTCCAAATCATATGGATGGGAGAAAAGGATTTAAATCACGCCTCACAAATGACAAGGTTTCTAATGATTAGTCGGAAAGAAGAGAGACTGTGGAGTTAGTTGCTTCTTTGTAGTAGTAATATCCCCATATTTTCAGGTTAGGTAATTGAAAATCGTTGGATGACAAATGCTGCCGTTTTGTTTCTCTATGACTATTAAGTAGGAACGCAATATTTTATTATCATTATTATTTAAAAAAAAAGAAAGTGGATTGGATATCTATGCGATCCAATCTGTATGGATCAAGTTGAACCCGATTCGCAACATATTGATAGGATTACGGATTGGATCGATGGATTACCATGCAGATTATCCACAACCAATCTGCAACACATATTTAATTAATTTACGTTATTATAGATAATTTGAGTTTAAATTTAAATTATATATTTTATAATTAGAGAGAGAGAGATGTGCTGCTTACTTAAAGGTTGTATTCAATTAAAACTTTTAAAGACTTTTATAAAATTAAAAAGTTCAGCTTTATTCAATTAAGACTTTTAAATACTTTATGAAAGTCATGATGTATTTAATATAAACTTTTAAAGACTTTTAAAAAGTTTGTAAAAATCTTGAGATATTCGATTAATACTTTTTAAAAGTCTATGAAAGTCATGGGGTATTCAAAAAATTAATGATTTTTATAGACTTTTTTATATGAAAGACTTTTGTAGACTTTTTAGTGGTAAATGTAAGTAATAGGTTTCATAATTTCTCTCTCATTATTTGTCATGACTTTGAAAGACTTTCAAACTTCATAGGAAAAAAACAAAAAAGGAAATCCTAACTCATTTGTGCTCCAACCACATCCTGAATCACCAAACATGATATCAAAATTGTCATCGGTACTAGAAGAATTCGGAGTGCTATCAGTACTGCAGGAACCTTCACCGGAGTTGCTGCTAATGAGAGAAGAACTGTCACTTGATGAGTCCTCTTCTAAAATTCTTTGTAGCTGGTTGAATCTTGAATAAAAAAGATTCAATATTGGCCTGACTATCAGTAGGAACAGAGCTGGGGTAGAATTGAACAACACTAGAGGGTGTAGATGGGGATCTTAACTTAGATATAGTACTATTTCCAGTTACCCAAGAACGAATCACTTTACTTCTCAAATCATGAGATATTCTGTTTCTTATCAATCTAGGAGAGTGTAGTGAGCACCTCTAATAAGGTAAATGACAGTCAAAGACCAAAAAAACAAAAAAAAAAAAAAAAAAAATTATAGAAATCTCAATCTTCATCCAAGCAAATATGTAGATCATTCACCTTGCTAAAGGAGCATATATGCTCTTTTTGTTAAGACCTTTTCATGCTCAACAGTTGTTACCTATCAAATCAAGACCAAAAGGAAAGTTGAAAGTCTGTCAATGGTCAACCTCCAATGGCTTTCGACAGTGGACAACAGTGAACATAGGCAAGCAAAGTGTTATAATAATAGTCATAATACTATAACACACAAATGTACACATAAACTCACACATATATTACGTAACAATTACAAAACTTATTTCAATTTTGAAGCATATTGTAAGGGTTCATTTGAATTAAAAAAATAAAATAAAATAAAATAAATCTGGGTGATTTATCACTCATTCCACGCATATATGGTGCCAAGACCAGTATTTCCTGGAATCGAATAGGTTCATTGAGCTTCCGAAATTTACCTGACTGTAAAATAATACAAGATGAAGAAAACAACAAGATTATGGATATAGTAGTGTAAAATATCACCCCTGACTAAATAAATTACCTGAAATTGCTTCAATGCAATTGTAAGGATATTGGGAGCCTCCAGCGTCATCAACTTCTTGTCCTTCTCATAAGATTTGCATGTGATTGAAAATCATGATAATTAAATGAGCAAATCATCTTCAAGCCCACCAAATAAAATACAAAATTTGTTGACAAAATCACTTATTGTGCAAACTAAGAAAAAAAAAAAAATTGCCAGCAACCCTCAAAAGCATGTTGAAGTATGTTTCCTCAATAAGAAAATAGCATGATCATCCTTCCACATTGGTGCTTATTTTCTCCATCAAGAATCTCAATGTCCAAAAATCATCGAAGAGCTATAATCTTTAAGATTTTGCTGGTCAAGGTCGTGACCCTGAAAACCCAAATGAGTTGTTCAATCTTTGTCATGCTTCCTTTCAGAATGTAATTGAAAGGAACTTTGGTAAATTTAAGTCACATTCACGATTTTCAAAACAGCGCCTCTATTTTCATATAATAAACAAGTAGAATTAGTATTAGCCTATGTAGGATTATACAACTTTCTTCATTAGGAATGTCATTCATATGAATTTTTAATTGAAAAAGATAATGCAGTTTCATCACCTACACCAGTACTAGATACTTAAAAAGATGATTTTGATCAAATTTTTTAGACTCAAGAATAGCAAAGAAAGAATGCTAATAAATAGAGGGCTACTATAGCTGTTGATATATAGAATAAGGTTGGATATATTAATAATAATTTATAGTAGAGATTTATTGTTATCAAAGACGTTAATGAATATTGAAATATTTAAAAAAAATGATATTTTAGTTATCTATTTATCTATTTATTTACGAAATATATTTTATATTAAAGTGCATGAAAGTTTATCAGTCTCTTATTAAAAAAGTCTTTCAATGTTTATGAAAGTCTATAAATGTTTAGTAATTTCTCAATAAAAGTTTACAAATGTCTATGAAAGTCATTAAAATAAAAGTTTATGAAAGTCTTTCATATTTAGGAAAAGTCTATAAAAGTCATTAGAAATTTATAAGTATATAAAAGTCATTCACTTATAAAAAGCCTATAAAAGTCTTAATTAAATACACCCCCCTAACACTACACAAGGGGTGGCACCTTAGGGTTTCACTAAGGGAAAGGGTAGCAAAAGTATAACACCAAAGCAGGAGAAGGAGGCACTAGGGTTTAATCTAAAACTCTTATCGTTCTCTCTTTTGATTGTTTTATAATTACATTAAAACACTTAATGAATAATTAGGGCTTTGATTCAATGTATATACCCTAGGGATATTCTTGAAATTTTAAATAAAGTTTAATATGATTAAACGATATAATAAAAAATTCCTGTTTGATAAAATTTGATTTAATCAAATTGTAGAACTATATCTTCTAAAAGCTTAGTGGGTGGTTAGGGCATACATTAGGGTTAGGGTTTTGACTTTATAATCATATTATAAAGTCAACCCTAATGAGCCATTCCGCCATCCTATGCATAAGTCCAACCCATATACTTAAGCCCAATAATATATGTAGCCCTTGACTAGTTCTTGTATAAGTCTAACCCACACTTAAGCCCAACCATAATTATAATCAGACCTTGTATGAGTCCAAACCATAATTAAGTCGAATTATAATGCAACCTATACTGCTGAGTGGACCACTATTTGTTTATAATTTAATAATAGGACTTTATTAAAATAGTCCAAATAAATTAGGTCTTTTCCTCTCAGTCTATATAAAAGCCCAAATGAATCAGACAGTTACCCATTGGACTTTTATGAACATATTTAATTACAAACTCTAATGGATTTAACTTAGTACTTTTTTATCTAATAAACGTAGTGGGTTTTGTCCATTAACTCCGACCTATTCTATTATAAACCTAGAGTTATACTATTGAATCAAATATCCTTTTACTATAAAACTTAATAATTTAGTCTCATTAAATTATTTCTCTAAATTCATCTATTGAGTAATAGAATTACATAAACATCCTGATAGAATACTGATAATTGAAATTGAGTTAAAATTATCATTTTACCCTCTGATTATATCTTTGCCCTTGAGACTAGTTTTATATTTAATGACTGAATTAGTTTAATCAACTTTCTTTATTGAACACTTGCCCAAGATTGATTATTTCAAGACCTTGTAAAAGACAATGTCCTTTAAACCTTATGGAGTTATGAATTCCATATCTATGGAATAATATTCTCTGTCTTATAGATTTAACTATCCTAATTACACTGAATCATAAATTTCACATGACCATTGTTTGATGTATTCATAATACACAAGTGCCTTTACCTTAAAGTTTCTAATTTAATGATTTAAGACTCATAATACATAATAACCTTGTCCAAACAGAGTCCAACTCTGTTTATAGGTTATGAACTTAATTGAAGGGAGCTATGTTAAGGGCCAAACAATCTAGCAAAATGATTTCTAAAGGTATTCACATTATAAACCTAACTTTATCTTGAATTTTGGATCTAAAGGAGTGCAATTGAGTACCTGAGGATGCTCACATTTTGTTCTTAAGATTTTTTGTGGTTTCGTAGCCCCAAAGGATGATAAAATCGGAGTCGTATAACTCAAATACTCATAGTTGCATTATGTAGGGGTGAAACTAAAAATTTTGAATCTATTCCAGACCACAAGGGTGCGACTAAAAACTTTCAGAATATATACGTACGCCTAAAATTTTTAACTGCACATACAATTTTTCAGATTTTTGAAATTTGAAAATTATTAATTAAACATTTGGATTTTTTGGAAGATTTGGAGCAATGAATAAGTATGAAGATCTTAGAAGATTATTACTGTAATAATTTTAGGATATGACCAAGTGATAGTATTTATTTTTCTTTATTTTATTTAATTGTTAAATAAAATAAATATTCGATAACATGTAATTTAGATTAAGGATGTCATATAATGCGTTATAACATGTTCATGCATATCATTAATATGATTAATGCATAACATTATTATGATTGATGAAAAATAAATTAATGTGAATACATATTTTTCCTCAAAAGGTTTGAAAGATAAAATATGTTAATAAATTAAATTAATTAAAATAAAATCCCAAAAGATTTTAAATGATTTAGTAAGAGAAGGCTCATATGATGGCTTAAGGTTTTTATTATTGGTTTCTTTAGATACAGTAATACTAGCCTGGACTTGGCCTGTCTTAAGGCCTTGGTCCCTAAAGAAGGGTTGATATTATATGTCTTGCAAGATTGAATATCTTAGGATAATATTAATTTAAGTGGTTCATCAATATTTCTTCCTAAAGAAGTTTACTTAATAGGAGTTTAAATTGATTGAAATAATGGTCATACACTCTACTTAATTTTTAGATTAATTTCTTACAGGAATGATTTCATTTATTAAAGGCCAAATTAAATGGTGATTATTATTATTAAAATATGAGAAATTGATTGAAATAATGGTCATACACTCAACTTAATTTTTAGATTAATTTCTTAAAGGAATGATTTCATTTATTAAAGGTCAAATTAAATGGTGATTATTATTATTAAAATATGAGATATTTTAAGAATAATAATTATTAGAAAGAGTTATCCACGGAGGATTTTAATTAATTATTTAAATTAAAATACCATAGAATAATTGCAGATTAAATTTTGGTAATTGCATATGCATCATGCATCACATGCATCATTCAGTATTTTAAAGATTATTATTTTAAAAAGGTCATTGATGATGGTTACATGTTTATATTTATAGAAAATTAATCTCATTGCCATAATCTTGATTGAGAAATCTAATGGAGAGGATTACATCAACTGGAAACTAAAACTGGATACAGTACTCATATTTAATATGAGCAACTCAACTCGACAGGAAGTATTAGGTAACGTGGCATACTACAAACAAGACTGCCAAGTGTTATATTCTGGCATTACTCAATGATGTGCTTTGAGCACAACACAGTGAGATGTCGAATGCCATTGGCATCATCGACAGCCTATATGGGATGTTTGACAATCAAGGACGCTAC
>JANKKB010027778.1:0-11851 GCA_026225775.1 Bursera palmeri | reverse complement strand
AATATATGTTATTCATTTAACATGAAAAGCCACTTCTCTCTCACTTGCACATGCATTGCCGAATGCTTCTCTTTCTCCCTCCCATGTGATTTTGCTTCAACAATTTCACAATTCTCTAACAAAGAATTTATTATTCCTAAGTAGCTAGGGTAATTAGCCATTTGGAAGATATTTGCACATGATCTTGGTGGAATTTGGTGGAAGAAAAAGCTAGACTTTGTGGTGGAAAATTCAGATCTTGCTAAGCTTGGAGTTTGTAACATTTCTTCCGATTATTTTGTTTAATTTAGCATTGCATGTATCTTGGGTGGAATCCAACACTTTATCATTGTTCTAGTTCTGGATCTTTGATTATTGATGCAAAGAAGAGATATGAAAAATGATTGCATAAAAATAATTTTTATTTATTTTATAATTTTTTAAATATGCATAAATATGCTATAAGATTAAATATGTCTTACTCTTAGAGCATATTTCTAATAGCTAGGTCGGGTTCCTATATGGAACCACATAATGCCAAGCTCCCATGATTGATTCGCAATTTCATATTATCTCATAATACAAGTGGGCTCGATACACTAATTTTGGTCGAAGCCACTACAAGATCAAAATTGCACTCTTGAATTATATATATGATTATGTATAAGTTTATGTAGAGCTAAAATGATACATATGGCAATAGGTTTGCATATGTACCTTCAAAGAATACTATAATTGAGAGCTATATCAAATTACCATTTTACCCCTCACAATTACTTCTTGTTCCTTACAAAAAAATATCATCTAGTACAAATATGTTTATCTTTTATCTCCACTTGTTTGAAGTAACTATTCGATTGAGCCATTATCGAATACTCGGCCAAGATTTATTATCCAAGTACTTGATATTTTTAGAAGTTGATATTCTCGAGTGTGATTCAATATCCATTTGTCGATATTCCCATGTCAATGGATCTACAATCATCCAACTAGCTAGGGTTGATCTAATTGATAGATATATCTCTCCTTTTATTCTAGTCAAAGCAATTGGCCCATGGACACAAGGTGCATAATACATTTCAAGATTAAGATAGATATGTCGTTATTCTTTGGTCGTGATATTTAGGTTTTAGTTAATAGCATTACAATTGAACTGTAACATCATCTGCTTTTACCTTCGGAGTCAATACCCTGGTGGTTCTTACTAAGGCATGAAACAAGGAAACTTTCTCCAGATAAAGTGTCCAACTTATCTCTACGTTTTGAACTAGTTTTAGTTTGATAAAACAATCTTGTCTCATAAGTATAAACTCTTATACAAATGATTTTTTATTCTCTTTGAGCTATGGAACCTTTGATATTCTATAATTAATTTGAAACTAAAAAAGATAATTATAATATGCATTGAATCTAAATATTAAACAAATTCTCTTTTATTACATATGAGAAATGTATCATACATATGCTTTTAGGACACACTACAAGAATTTTGACTTTTTACGATGTTTAAAATTTTTTATAAACAACCTTTTATAACATTTTTGTAAACGTTGTAAGTGACGACGCTGTAAATAAGGTTCCACAATTACAGCATTTTTTGCAGCGTTTATTAAACGTTGTAAACAAATTCCTTTCACAGTATTTTTTAAACAATGTAAACAAATACCTTTTACAGCGTTTTTTCATTATTGTAAACAAATGATGTTGAACAATTATTTATAGTATTTTAAAAGTGCTGTGAATGACCATTTAGATTTTTATATTTACAAAATTTTTTAATACTGTAAAATATTATTATCAGTTTTTTTAAAATGCTATAGAGTACAAATCTGATTTTATAATATATTTAGTGAAAAATATTGAGACCTTTTATGCTTCCGCTATTTCAATAGCCATGACAAAAGTGAAACAGTAAAAATACAAGGACAATTTTAATTGGTTGACTACAAATTTGATCATAATCACCATATATATCCAACTGGATAAAGAGCTAAAACCTGATATAACAGCAAAATTCTCCAGAGTCAGGACAAAGATAGCTAAATTTGCATTGCCAACAAATATTAAAAATGTCTCATAGTAAAACTACAGTTAACCAAGGTTTAAACTCGAGAAGCAAAAAGCACGATTACTATGAAGAACCACCATTTGACATATGTGACAGGGTGATGGATCTCAGTTTTTCATATGCATAAAAACAGGCATTAGCATTGTCTGACAGGGCACAAAACAGCTCAGGTAAGCTTATCTTAAGAGTCCCTATAGACTTTTCTCTTACTTGAATGCAAAGTCTATTGTGAGCTTCAACTTCCTCTGCCAACCTCTTCCTCAAGCTCTCAACCATAAATTCCCTCCAGAAAACAGGATCCTTTGTATTTGCATCTTCACTCTTTACTATTTCTAATTCATCAGCTGCGTTTTTCCACTACGCATACTTGTGGTGCCATTGATCATATGCTTGTTTCATCTTCAAATCGGGCATCTTGAATCAAAGGGTTAGGAGCCCTGCTCGGAGGAGACCCACTAAAAACGGGGTAGAAGATCCTACCTTGAACGCAGATTGTTCTGCCTCATAACACTCTTGTAACAATAAACAAAAACAAAATTGAATCAACCAACATCATATTTTACAACACCCATTAAAAATAATACAAACAATAAAGAACAGTACATGCCAAAAAACAAGCAAAACAAATATATTCCAGAAATATAAGTTCGAAACAATACAAATCAAGAAGAATGTTTAGAAAAAAAATCAAATTTTAAAAGATTATCTCCATGAGAATGACGTCTAGAAGTTCTGCCCCGGCTTTTGAATCAGACACGTCAACTGGATGGCTGCAATCAAACCAAAACACTAAGTTAAAACAAATCTAAAAAGGTAATCATAAACTTAACAAATCCTTGAAACAAAAATTTACCTCAATTGCCATCTCAAGGGCCTGATAGGATTATTAGCCAAAACCCTAACACGACGAGGCTTGGGGCAAACAACAGACTCCCTATGACTAGAGAAGCCGCGCATCTCCTCATGAGCACCGGAGGCGTTCTTCTGATGATAGAATTGATTAATCTTCGAAAAAACCACTTCAACTCAGCAGAAAAACGCCTAACCATGCAAAATCAACCAATAATTGTCAGTTTCATTCATCCAATTTCTTATCACAAGCATATAAAAATTCAAATTCAATTCATACATCTGTTTGGATGCATAAGAAATTCCACAAAGAAATCATTGAATTGCCTCACCAACCAAACCGATAAAAATAATAAGAAAAATCACGAAATTTTCTCATCCTATAAACAGATTTAGATGCTAACCTTTGAAAAACAAAACCTTGAACTACTTGCATCCACTAATCAACTACAAAACTCCCATAAAAAAGAAAAATAACTAAATAAAGATTATTTAATTTCTATGTGCAGCCAACTTGTGCAATTTATATATCGACTGTACAATGTTCAGATAAAACCGGATTCAACAGACCTTGAGTGAGAGGGACTTCTTTACTACTTCCACCCTATCCTCAACATATCATTCATAGTATATGCCCATTTTATCTTCTCTTGAATTGATAAGAGTAGCTTATTTGACGTAGTCAACATAAGTTTTCACTCATAAAAAGATGTAAGGAACAAAATCCCTGCCAAATTTTCACATAAATGTGATATACAATGGAGAGGTCAGATATTGACATCTTTAAAAATAAATTAATTGAAAATCATTATTAAGAGGCAGAATGTAACTCCAACCCACTAGCAAAATATGCAAAGGCTTAAAACCTATTGCTGAAGAACATAAAACATCCATCACAAAAGGGAAATTAAAAAGTATCTAGTATGAGATTATATCAACTACAAATTATATTGGGTTTCAAGGTGAGACTTGCAAAGGAATTTTTTGTGATTATGCGCAGAGTAAATCTATCTATTAGATGCTAATTAACTGCAGATTCTTTAACGATTAAGGATCCTGAAAAATAAAATAAAAAGCCATAGAGTTAGTAACACTACCAGTTTGATAGTGTCTGTATCATTCCCAACTGTCCCGGCCTCAGATCCCTCCCAGCAGCAAATTGTACCTACATTTTACGCAAGCAGTAGTCTGGTCATTTTCTAATCGCAAAAAACCTAATGACGATAACCTCATACCTCAAAGCATCTTCGTAAAATTAACACATTTTCCTAATTCCTTTTTACAATTTTCAACTACGGAACTCCCATAAAAAATAAAAAAAATATAAAAAAAATAAAAAAAATAAAAAAAAAAAAACCAAACAAAATCGAAACACATGCAGAGAGCACGTGTGACCACCATCAGATTCTTGAAATTTAAAGCGATTAAAGAGGAAAAGAAAGCAACGTGAAACGCCTAAAATAACAACAAACAAATTATTATCAATAACTGGATTTTTACAACTAGACGTGGTAACCCAGATTGTCGGAAACAATAATTTAAGGGTGTAATTAAAAGATTTTAAAATTAAAAATTATAAAAGTATATATTTTTAACATATACGGGATGATACGGATGTAATGACATCGTGTATAGGAGTATTCGGAGGTATTCGGGAGTTTTTAAAATTTTGGACTAAAATAGAATTTTACGTGGGCTAATAGATTTTTGGTCTTTAGTGTCTGATGTTCATGTTTTGAGGACCATGTGAATACGAAATAGATGAGGACAGGCCAGTGATGACATCTTTAGTGCCCGATGTTTGCACGACCGTTGAAGGTTTGAAAAATTATAATTAGACCCTAAAACCCAAAGTCTATAAATTACATAGGAGTCCAAAAAATTTAAAAAAATCGACAAACACCCCCGGTCACGGGAAATCGTTGCCTCTGGTGACTGTTCATATTCTCGACGAGTTAGCCATCATGACCGATGGCAACAAAAAGCTCTTGGCCTCCTATCTTGGTGGTGGTTCCCTTTCTCCCGTTTGGTGCTGGAAAGTCGTAGATCGAGTTGAGAATGTTCACCTGCGTTGATTTTCGATCTACCGATTTCGGCATCGTTAGCCCCTGATACCTGTGGCAATCGACTCCTCTCGTCGAACGAATCCAACGGTGGCCTTCTATTATCGGTCTGGTGCGTGGATTGTCAGTAACAAGCCTTGACAGTCACTGCCTCCCCTAATGCCGATCTGCCCCTTTGGCCATCACCAGGTACTACCGTTGGTCGAAATAAGTCCCTCTCATCGAGGCGGTTCTGGTGGTGCCCTTCGATCGTGGTTCATGACAGTCAATCGTGTTCTTCGATGATTGGAAGTGAGAGACGGCTATCATGGAAAATCACTGTCGACCCCCTTAACTTGTGGACTTGGCAGTTCACCCCCCATTACAACCCCCTACAGCTTTGGATCTTGGCGGATACACCCCCACCACATGTGTTGCATAAGGACCCCTAAGGGTTCTTAGGTTAGCAATCTCACCCCCATTTAGTTAATTTTAGATTGACCTTTAATAGTTTATAAGTTTACGGTAACGCCCCAAGATGAAAATATCGTTTTAACCCCCGGTTCTGGTTTTGCATGTTTTGACTTCGTAACTTCGAGGACTCATCCGAGACATGTGGATTCACGATGCGGATGAGAAAAAAAGAGAAAAAGAGGTCTGGGAGCGATGGTTAGGATATCGACGTAGGGATTTCTGATCATACTTTTCTATTATGTTTTAACATGCATGAGACTTAAATAAATGTTGTGACTTAGGGATTAGAAAGTAGATGATTAACGAGTAGGACGTTAGATGGATTGATGAATCAGGATGTCACAAGTGCGTGTACGATTTTGTGGAGATATGCGGTTAGTTGAGGAATTGGGCGGATGCGTATGATTGTCACCGGAGTGTGAATACGGAGCGGATTAAGGATGATGGATATCATGTGTGTTGATACGTAAGGATATGACTAGAGTACGAGGATACGTAAGTGACGGTATAATATGAAATGGACGATACGTGAGTGATACGCTTGTGTTCGTGGGTTACGGAACGGGTGAGATGGATAGGAAATAAGCATTATGGTACTCGTTCATCACGGGATGATTGAGATATGGGAGTTGTTTGAGAACGTGTCTGTGAGTAATGAGACACATGGGATATGGATTGTACAGAGGGACCTTGAATTGGCCTAATCGAGTGTACAAGAAATCTGAAGGGGAGGTATTCGATTAGGTTAAGGATTACCCTACCGTGTGTGCAGGATCCCAGTATGATAGGAATTACTGTGCTATTCATGAGCAGGATCCCAGTATGATAGGGATTGCCATGCTATTGGTGAGTTGGATCCTAATGTGATAGGGATTGCCATGCTATTGGTGAGCTGGATCCCGATGTGATAGGGATTGTCGTGCTATTCTTGAGAAGGATCCCAGTACGATAGTGATTACCATACTAATGGTGAGCTGGATCTCAGTGTGATAGGGATTGTCATGCTATTGTTGAGCTGGATCCCGGAGTGATAGGGATTGTCATGCTATTATTGAGCTGGATCCCGGAGTGATAGGGATTGCCATGCTATTGGTAAGTTGGATCCCTATAGGATCGGGATAGCCATGTTATTGTGAGCTGGATCCCATTAGGATCGGGATAGCCGTGCTATTCGTGAGCAGGATCCTGATGTGATAGGGATTGCCGTGCTATCATTGAGCAGGATCCCAGAGTGATAAGTGTAATGAGGTACAGGGTGGTTGTGTAGAGTATTCGGCATGAGTGCGGAACTCCCGTAGATGTGTCACATGTATGGCGACGGTCATGATTGAGATGGGGAACATAGGCTAGTGAAATTAGTGTGTACATGAGGTAAAGAAATGAATTGATATGTTTATGTATGTTTGGTTGATGCATGCATTTGATTAAAATATTATAGAACTATATAGTATTAGAATTCCTACTGGGTTGTGTTGCTCATCCCTTCCTCCACAGGTACCTGAGGTCAGGAGTCTAGTGGCGTGATTCAGAGCTCACATAGAGGATCTCGGATAGTTACTGGGTATGTCTGGGTAGACCAAGTGAGTCTGTCATTTTGTAATTATGTATTTTATTAAAGAAAAATTTTGTAACCTGTGTTTTTTAGTGTAAACGTTTTGTTTAAAAACGTTTTAAAAGATTTTATATTGATTTTATTTTATTTATTTATATAGTCACCCCAGGGTTCCTATATAAGGGATTTCGGGTCGTGATACTAGGTCTATCACATGACTCACTAGGGTTTCTAAATTTTGACTCCTAACAGAACAAAATTGAACGGCAAACCAAGGATGCACAAGGACCAACTTTATCATCTCAATCTCAAAATCTAAATTTAGCAATGCCAAAAACAACGACGTTTCTTACCTGAAGGAATCCTTCAAGAGAAATGAGTAAAGACAATGCCACAAGGGAGGGGAGAAGAGAGAGAAGAGGTCATCAAGAATTTGTAGTGCACTAACGGACGTTCGAAGTAGAGGAGTATAGAAGATTTTCAACCTAAACACCGTTCAAGAACCAAAGGACCGGATGAGAAGTAATTACAGAGAAATAAAGAGAGAGAGAGTACCGTGAAATGTTAAATGAAAGAGGAAAGATGAGATCAGTTATATTTGTTTTTTCCATTTTTATAATTGCACAGTGTTTAGAAAACGTTGTATATTTTCAATTTTCTATTATTCAAAGCGTTAAACGTTGCAATCAAACTTGTGATGTTAGATTTAAAATTTTTTACAGTGTTTCTTTAAAAAATGTTGTAATTGTATGCTGTAAAAAGTGGTCTTTCTTGTAGCGTACATATGCCCAATATAATGCAGTACCAAGCTTCTTCCAAAATGTACAGCAAAAGTGAGATAAGAACTTTGTGTCATGATCAGAAACTATAATCTTAGGAATTTCGTACAATTTCACAATCCCCTTGAAATACAAATCAACCACATGAGTTACGTCAATTGTTTTACAACATTGTACAAAATAAACCATTTTGGAAAGTCTATCAACCACTGCCATGATTGAATATTTGTTTCTTTATATCCTAGGCAATCTCAACACAAAGTCCAAACAAAGATCTTCCCATGGAGCATTAGGAGTTGGTAATGGAATGTACAAATGGGTAATGGAGTGTACAAACAAGTGTCATGAAATCTCTCCACATGTCTCATTAAATCTCTTTCCATCTTTAGCTAGTAGAAGTTCTTCTTCACAAGACCAAGAATTTTATCTCTCCTAAAGTGACCACCAATGTCACAGCCATCTACTTCATTAATGATTAATCCTCTCAAAGAACACTGAGGGGTATACAGTTGGTTGTGAAACTATAACAATCCGAAAATTCAAAACAGTGATTTAGGGGTATAAGTGAAAGATTTCAAAGTAGAAATCATAAAATGGTGTATTTTTTACGTATATGGGATGACACGAATGTGATGACATCACATATATAAGAACTTAGAGGTATTCGAGAGTTTTTGGCATTTTGGACTAAAAATAATTCTACGTTGGCTCATGGATTTTTCGTCTTTGATATCCGATGTTCGTATTTTGAGGGTCATATGAGTGAAAAATAGATGAGAATAGGTCGACAATGAGATGCCGAGACTTTGGGATCGGGATTCGCTATCGTTGAAGGTTTGAAAATTTACAATTGGAAATCCCAGGACCCAAAGTCTATATAAACAGCACAGGAGTCCCAGACATTGAGAAAATAGCATGGATACCTCTATTTACCAGAGAAGACGAGGTCATTGTTGTCGCCGATGACCTTTCGTATTCCCAATGAGTTAGGTAGTAAGATGGGTGGCGACGGAAAGCTCTCGATCGACTGATCACCGTGGTGGCCTTCGTTCTTCGGTCCGAGGCTTAGATTATCAAAAATTGCTATGAAACTATTCTACTTCCACTTCTCCAATCTGCCCTCTCCGGTCATCACAGGCTCCGCCATCGGTAAGGATCGACTGAGCTCTGTAAGACCAAGCTGCTGGTGGTGGCTGTTTGTCGTGGTTTACTACCGATCGTGTTCTCCAACGAGTGGACGTGATTAACGACATATCATGGATAATTACCCGACCTCCATCAGCTTGTGAACTTGGCAGTTTCACCCCTTAGGACACCTTGTAGTTTTGAAACTTGGCAGATACACCCCTATCATGTATTTTGATATCGGGACCCTAAGGATTTACAGGTTAGCAATCTCACTCTCGCTTGGTTAATTTTAGATTAACATAAATAGTTTATAAGTTTATGGTAATGCCCTCAAGATATAAAATATCGTTTTAACCCCCGAACTCGGTTTTACATGTTTTGATCTTGCGACCCCGAGGACTCATTCGAAACATCAGAGACACATGAAATTCGTGATACAGATAAGGAAAAGAGAGAAAAGACGGTCTATGAGTGATGGTTTGGATATCGAGGTAGGGGTTTCTAACTACACTTTTTTATTCCGTTTTAATATGCATGTGATTTAAATTAATGTTGTAGCTTAGGGAATAGAAAGTGTATGATTGACGAATAGGACATTAGGCGGATGGATGGATCTGGGCATTATGAATGTGTGTATGATTTTACGGAAATAAGCGGTTAGTCAAAAATCGGACGAACGTGTATGATTGTGTCACCAAAGAGTGGAACCGGCGCAGATTATGGATTATGGGTACCACGTGTGATGGTACGTGAGGATACGACTAGAGTATGGGTGTTATGCATGAGGCGGTACGATATGGATTGGATGTTATACCAGTGATATATGCGTAACCGTGAATTAAGGAATGGGTGAGATTGGATGAAGAGACGGTTAGATAGTCGAGACGTGAGGTCGGAGTGTATGTGGGACACATGAGATACGCGAGTATACATGTAAGTGATAAAAACGGACAAGGCCTAGTGCATGGGGGTACACGTGTATGAGATGGATAAGACCCGGGCATTACGGTGCTCACGTGTTACAGGATAGTTGAGACACGAGAGGTGTCTAAGAACGTGTCCGTGAGTAATGAGACGTACGAGATACAGATTGTATACGTGTTATGATGATGCGATGCATGAGCCACATGAGAGCACGTACATGAAGATATGGATGAGACAGGAGTGAGCCGTACGTAAGTGAGGCCGTACGGGCTATTGGTAATGAGATGATTCAGGAAGTTATATGTGTATAACTGGGAGATGAGAAATAGGAATTTGGGGTTATACAGATAAGATGAGTGATATGTGTACGGATTGTATGGATAGACTCCGAATTGTCCTATTCGATATACAGGAATCCGAGGGGACGTGTCAGTGATATACAGGATTGATAGATAAGCCTATTGTGATACGGGATCGATCTGTAGAGTCTATTTGAGATGGGACTGATAGTTGAGCTCGCTACGATACAATATAGAGTTATAGAGTTAGTCTGATATGGGAGAGATCTATGAGCCCGCTGTGATACGAGATAGATCGGTTATAATGTTGGACCTTATATGGACCCAAGTTGATCCGGGATCTAAAGGGAGAGTCATATGATACGGTTTAGGGTGTTAGGCCTTGGGTGGTTCCGCAGTGATCGTGGTATCCAAAGGGAAACACATGTGTTATGTATTAGGATAGATCCGTTGAGGTCACTTGTGACGTGTTTTATGGTAGTTAGCTCATAAGTAGGCTTGTGTTGGTCATGGACCTAAGAGGATTTACTGATGATAGATGTGTACAGTGTCAGGCCTTAGTTGTGCCCGTATATATGTTGAGGGACCTAAGGGGATTCACTGGTGACAGGCATGTATAATGTCAAGCTTTAGTTGTGCCCGTATAAGTGTTTAAGGACTTAAGGGGATTCACTGGTGACAGGCATATACAGTATCAAGCCTTAGTTGTGCCCACGTATGTTATTAGTGGTAGGTACTTAGATGAGTTGGTTTGAGAGACAGGATCTATAGAGAGTTTAAGGTCGATGGTTGAGATGCATGGACATGTCATGGGTAAGGCAACGGTCGTAGTTGTAATAAGAAAAAATATCGAGTGACAAAAATAGGAAGTACGTGGGTTTAAGAGATGACTTGGTTTGTTGTGTGTTTGTCTGGTGCATGCATGTTATTAAAATATTATAGAACTATAGAGTGCTAGAAATTTTTACTGAGCTATGTTGCTCATCTCTTCTTCCACAGGTACCCAAGGTCAGGAGTCTAACGGAGGTGATCCGGAGCTCACGTAAAGGATCTCGGATGGTATTGGATATGTCTAGATAGATAGAGTGAGTTGGTTTTTATTTATTTACTTTGTTGGAAAAAATTTGTAACGCGTCATTTTCATGGTAAATGTTTTACTTCAAACGTTTTATTCGATTTTATTTTATTTTATTTCATATAGTCACCCCCAAGGTTCCTGTATAAAGGATTTTGGGTCATGACAGAAACCAGCAAGTATTTATGATATTGTTTCACTTATACAATACATAGGGTACACAACTAATTTATAGAAAACAATACTTAACAACCTAAAAAATCTAGTAAAAACTAACTCCTAAAACTTAGGGAAAAGATTAGATAAAGCAACCTAACCAAATCAATATTTCTAGTAACTAGATTTTTTCTAATTTAAATTCAACTACAACTAGATCATGATTAAGTTAAAAATTCAAACTAAAAACCTCTGTTATTCCACACCTCCCCCTCAAGTTGGTGAGAAAATATTAAGAATTACATATTATAATTTAAATTTGATAATACCTATTATTATAGTTATAATTATAAAATTTATATATAGCCTTTAAATAAAATGATAAAATTGATATTATATTAGTAATAATTACATAATCCATTATTTTAATAAATTTATTTTATCTTAATCTATATTTAAAATTTCATATTCTAGTTTATTAATAAAAAGAATCTAAAAATATAAAAATTTTAATTTACTAAATTTA
>JANKKB010027777.1:0-11850 GCA_026225775.1 Bursera palmeri | reverse complement strand
TGAGAAAAATGTTACGAGAATCTTCGAACTCTATTTCCCTTATTGGCTTCTTGAAAACTGGACGAAAATGAGATAAAAAAGGGTTATTTTCTGTATATTTCTTTGAGAAAGGTTAAAATTTTATGGATTTTATAGGTTAAAATTTTAAGGATTTTATAGAACAATTTTGTATGTTTACTTACTATTTATTTGTAATTTGTTTTCTTAGATCAATTGGGCAATGGGGTCTCGTTTTCTTTCCAAGATTGGCAAAACTGCAGGGGAAGTATCATCATTTTGCAGTAATGTAAGTAAACAGCACAAGGGTATCTGTAACAGTGCTAAAGTTGGAATCTTTCAAAGAGAATGTATGGATACAACATTGTCGAAGCAGGAGGAGAGCTTTGGGGCAAGTGGGTTTCTTGATTCAATTGTGGGAAGAAGTGTCTTGGGGAGATGTAAAGGAAATTCAGCTCGGTGGAAACGATACTTTGGACACAGTGCTGATGGTGATGGTCGCTTGAATAGAGATTTTCTGGCGCAGTTTTGGGTTGCTGATAGGAAAATGGAGAAGTCTAGAGAAAAAAGAAGAAGAAGAGTTGTGAAGTATAAGAATAATGATGGTTTGGTTTATGATGCTAGGCCATTTGGAAGATGTTTTTCCGGTTCAGCTGTTACAGAAGAAAAGCCTTATGCTCAGGGCAAACCACTTCTGCATCAACCGCCATTCAGCCAGCCTGTCTCTGGTTTTCTGGAGCCCACATCCCCGGAGGAGGTGAGTTTCTGTATTTCTTTTGGTATAAAGTAGTTATTTGATGATTTTGTCACTTGTTTTATTATGGTTGGTTTAGTTTAGTTTGTATGAATTCTTTTGTTTTTTGGATGAGTATTTTTGCATTATTTATTGAATTTATCATCACTACAGTTGCTGCACTATTATGTTAAAATAGTCGAAGCTTTTGTCTTTTTTGCCTATTTCTGTGTCTGTAAATTAAAAACGGTGGAAAGGAAGGATGTAAGGCAAAGGAGGTTGTTGGCACTCAAGGTTCTTGAAGCTAGTGCATTTTGAATTTCTTGACATTCTGAAGTTTTTTATTTGTGTGTCTGGACATGACTTGAACTGCCTGACTCATTACCTTTCGTCCATGCTTCATGAGATGGTTGGGCCTTAGATCATTGGCATAACCAAAGGTTGAGTAAAACATGGCAATGGGGGAGGGAGGGATGGGATGGGGTTTGCCAGGAGAGTGGAGAGCATGATATTTTTGTATGTACTTTGACATGCTTAAGTTTTTCTGTATGGTTTTGAGTGTCATTGTAAATGTATTTATGACTTGGACTTTAGACTGAAGTTGTTCATTTCTTAATTGTGACCTGAATCTCATAATAACCAGAGTCGTGGTCCATGATTAGTAAGTTTGCTTCCCTAGTGGCTTTGGTGATGCGGTAGTGGGTAATTGCAAAATGTTAATGCAAATTTTCTGTTGATTTTGAGTTTCTAGGCTATTAGAATGACACTAAATTTAGGTGCTTGAGTTTGAATAATAGGAGGCTTAGTTATGGGACCAGAGTGTTAACACATGCATGCATGATCATATGTGTTTGTATAAGTTTGCTTACAGAGTTATATTGTGAAAACTAATCATTACAAATAACCAGAATGTAGATTAGGTGTCATATGCTTTTTAATGTTTGGACGTCAATTTGGGGTTCTATTCAAATTTTCACTTTCAAGTTATACAGTCTAATATTTTGTTTACTGTTTCTTGAGTATTTTAGGTTCAGGTTGCACCAATTCTTGCAAGGTCCAATTTGCTGATTACTAGGGACATTGAGTGGGCAAATCTTGTACTTGGTTTTGAGCAGGTGACTTTTTTTTTCCCCTCTACTATCTCTTTTGGCTCCATCCATCCATTAGATAGTTTGATAGCTTGTACTAATATGCCTCGCATCCAAGGATTATATAAATCCCTTGATTCTTTGTGAGATATTGATGAAGAAACTGTACCTAAAAGACTTTAAAATACAAAATATACATCATTAAAAAAATTTAAACTTACAATGAAGTATTGATTGAAATACTCTTTGAAGACTATGTGACATTTTGTGCTGAAAAGAAAGGTCAAAGTTGATTACTTTAGATATGTGCATTTTTCTTGAGCAGTCTTCTTGGCTTTTATTGGAACATATGCTTATTTTTTCACTTGGTATAAGCTTGACTTTTGTTTCCATCTATGGTTGGCCTTAAATTAAGTAAGTATTTTGTTTGGGTTCGATCTGGTGGTTTAGCTTTCTATCTTTTACTTTGCTGTTTAGTGCACATATTTTCCTTCTTCCAATTGAGCTTTTAAATTGACTGTGATGTCAAGAATGCTGACACAGATATGCTTTATCTTATGGCTGGTAGGTGTGTTGTTCACTCATGATTGTTTACTAGTTCACATTCTGTCAAAGTTAATTTAAAGACTTTCGGCTGATTCTTGCATGTTCTAGTGTGCTGCTTATCTGTTGTTATTTGATTTGTCCCGTCTGCATGAATGAGGAGTGTTTTTTTTTTTTTTTTTTTTTTTTTTTTTTTTTGTTTNTGGTGTGTTTTTTTTTTTTTTTTTTTTTTTTTTTTTTAAGGTTTGCTCATGGCTTAATAATGACGCGAGTGTTGGCATGATCTGATTCTGGAACTTATTCCCTTTCCAACTTTGATATATATCCGTGCATAGTTTTTACTATTGGTATTTATTGTCCTAGGCTTGTATTTGTTGCTTTATTGCTAACTACATCTATTGGCATTTTAGGAGAATCGTTATGCAGTAGTAGATGTATGCTATCCGCAGTCGGTAAGTAGAGAATATTTTTCCTTGTATCCTATTGAAGATATGCACTTGAATTAATTTCTATACGTAAATGCTTCCTAGTTAGTTATGAAGTCTAATAGATGGGTGCTCTATTTTTGTTGTGCAGCCTGTTGGTTTTATCCGTGAACAGAGTAATGTCATTGCTAGACAGGTATGTTCTTTATACTTGATTAATTTGTCATACCCAGGTTATCAAACAATGTTTTTCCTGTGTGACGAGGGAAAAAACTAGCCGACTAGATGAATAACTGATGAGTTCACCTAGTTTATCTTATAGAAATTCCTATATGCTGATGAGTTTGCAATTTTCATACAGTTGCTTCGACTTAGACGCCCTTTTGTTGCTTACATAACTGATGCAATGGGTAATGAGCTTTTCAGGGTGAGAACTTTGTGCAGATTTCTTTCTGAAGTAGCACATCAAGGCACTAGGTGCTTAGTTTTTGATATATTGATGTTTCAGCCTTAAGGCTTTTTTTTAACAACATTCAGGTTCGTAGACCTTTCTGGTGGATAACCAGCTCAATTTATGCTGAGATTAATGGTAAGGTATGCTAACTGAACGCATCTATGGTTTTCTGATTGTAGTGCTTAAGGATATTTCTATTATGTATATTGTATTTTGGCTTTTGATGTGGCCAGTATCTGTTCCCCTGTAGGAAGTTGGTGTGGTTCACAGACGATGGCATCTTTGGAGAAGGATTTATGATTTATACCTGGGGTAATTTCTGTTTGCTCTTTTCTTGTTCATATTTATATTAACTTTTATATTTTTGGAAAGTCACTGGTTTGAGGCTTTCATCAATCAATTTATATGTATATATAATATTAAATTATTGGCCGTTGTGTTAATCCTTGCAATTATTTTGAATTAGAGTGTGTACATTAATGTTGTTTAGAACTTTGTTAATATGCCCACAGATAGAAAGTTCAGGCTTTGCCTATTTGTGTTCGTGCTCCCGTGTGTGTGTTGAAAGCTTTTCTTTAGCAAAATGTGAAACTGGAGAAAGATGGATGTTTCCCATCCATTCAGTTCCTTCCTGATGAGAAATTGAACCTTGTCAAATTTATCAACTATTTGGAAGTCTCCATGTGTCAACTTTTTACTTGCATTGGTTTATATTTGCTTTGTCTAAATCTTAAGGCTTTTGATCGTTTTATTTGTAGGAATAAGCAGTTTGCAGTGGTTGAAAATCCAGGCTTCTGGAATTGGACATTTACTTTGAAGGATATAAATGGGAAAGTCTTGGCTGAAATAGATCGTGATTGGAGAGGTTTTGGTTTTGAGGTTGTCTTCTTTCCTTAAGATATTACACTATGATCATGTTGAGTCTGAGCATTATATCTTATCTCCTTTGACTGTGGCAAATTAGTAGTTCATTTGGTTGAAAATTTAATTGAGTAGACAAGGTTTTAGAGGTTTACAGTATGCTTTCGTTGTGGTCTTATTGCATGTTTTGCCAACTCAGTTTAGTGTTGATAACTAGATTCTGTCTTCATGCTATAATGCTATATTTGGAAGGGAATAATATATTTCGTAACTCGATTGTGTGTACATGCATGTGTGCATAAAATTATTTTTTCCAATTAAGTGGTGTTCTTATTGTTATGATCATTATAATACTAATTATTTCTCAGATGTGGGTCTTTAGGCTTTTACCCTTTAGCAGTTTGTCATTTCTCAAGGAATGGAGTTAGGACAACTTACAGAGTTAAAAATCATTCTTTCCCTCCTCCTAATGACCTTGTCCCATACAGAGCCACCGTCACAGTTAGGTATAGCAGTATGAGTGGCAATGCCTTTGCACTTAATACCTACAAACCAGAGGTAAACTTCGTGGTGATACTCCCTTTCGTAATAAATGAATTGTGATTCAGACAAAAGATAGTGAAACTCAATATCATCAACCCTTTGAGCCTGCTTCAAGCTATGATGACCAATCAACTGATTGTGATAAAGGGCTCCTTGTTTGTTTAGTTAACCCAAATACAAAGAAAATGGAACACAACCCATTTTCACCGCAAATTTTTAAGCTTTTTTTCTTTTTTCTTTTCTGCTTTTGTATAACCAACTTGAAGAAGTTGAAGTAGAATCATTCCTCAATCAAACTAATTAAACTATACATGGTATAAGTGAATGGCCTTTCAGTTCCTATGAAGTGAACTTGTTATGATTTCTTGTGAGGTATTGGGTGCAAACTTTTACAAGTTCATTTTGGTAAATTGGGTTCAGCCTGTGGTTTGATCCATTGTTGACGACCTTGCTCTGTCCCAGTGGGCTATATTCCTACCCAAAGTTTATATGTATTGCTTAGTAAATTTTAATTTGCAGTATGCTTAGTAAAGAGTAAGATTTTAATGGGGCGAGCAAATAAACTAATTACACTCACTGTATACACACTAATTTTTTTTTTTTTTTTTTTCACATGATGCAAGGCAGATCTTTACTGATGCTGGTCAATATGTGATCCGATTTGGTAGTGCTGATTCTAGCTCCAAGACTGGTCCTGCTAGTATGGTAAGTGCTGCAGCATTTAATGAATTTTTTTAATTTTAATCTCTTGATTAACACTCTTTATTTTCATTCCGAGCAGATTCAAGAGCTGGAAGTTGTTCGTCCGTTGACTCTGTCAGAGAGAGCTGTAGCGGTTGCTCTAGCTATATCTCTGGATAATGATTACTTCTCAAGGCATGGTGGCTGGTAAGCTTGTTTGTTGGAGCTCTATAATGACCTTGTTGTTGACAGAAGATAACTGCTTATGTTCTCATAAGTTTTGAAGTCTCTATACGAGCTGGGCACTTGAGCTGCTTCTACCCATCCTATCATACGGTGTTAATAGCAACCTCCTCCCCCAACTTTTTTTTTTCCCTTATGATATGAGGAGACTGATATAGAAACCTCCTCTTATAAATAGAATAACTTATGATTGTGTTGTTAGTGCTTTGTTATGTTATGAACATGTTGAATGTTGGCCACCAAATATTTATGTGCTTTCTTCGCAGGGGACTTCCGTTTATTGCTGTTGGAGAATAAATCTCAGTCTGCTGTATACAAGTCATCTGGTTTTTGTCTGCCTACTGATGGAACTCCCTGAGGGTGTTGCAGCAATGATTTTTTTTTCCTTTTTTTTTTTTTTTTTACATGCGATACAGTACTTCCACATTTTGCCCTACAAACTGCAAGGGCCAATTACCATTGTTGCNGGGTGTTGCAGCAATGATTTTTTTTTCCTTTTTTTTTTTTTTTTACATGCGATACAGTACTTCCACATTTTGCCCTACAAACTGCAAGGGCCAATTACCATTGTTGCAGATGTATGTGGTTGTGTGCTTTTGCTGACACCATTATTGTATAGGGAAAAACGATTGCAAGTTTCTCATATAACCCAGAAGATTGTACTAATCTTGAAATATTGCTCTGGCATCCAAATCTAAGCACGTATTAACCGTTAGATATTTTGGTACATTATAGAATTCATATTCGGGGAATACAAGAAGGATTTCGTTGATAGAATATCAACTTAACTTTTTGGCAGAGGACAAGCTCTTACGTTAGCCTCACTGTTCTTTATGCCCATTTTAACTCCCTGAACTGTAATCCAAGTGCCATCAACAGCCACCCCTTTCTATTTTTATGATAATCATAATAAAAGCCACTGACTTTGTGTATATCATATTGTTTATATGTTCATTAAGTAAAATCGTAAATGGATGTTAAAGAAAGTTGTATACATGTGGGCATAATGTGATCTATCGGTTTCATCTGATAATATTTTCTTGAAAAGAAAAATTGACACATTCGAGTCATTTACTCCTTGGAGTTGCCAACATATATCTAACAACCATGGGTGGGCAGGATTTTTTGGGTAGACCTAGTAGGCTTTTAAGTCAGGTCAAGCTTGAATAGTGATCATATGCAAAAAAAAATTAGAGTTGGGCTCACGGGTCTATATGTATTTTTTTATTTATTAATTTTTAATATTCTTTTATGAAATTATTTAATATTAATTTATAATATAATTTTAATTGATTTTTAATTAATCCTAATTTCTAAAAAAAAAAAAAATAGGCAGGCTAGGCCAACGTAGGTCAAATCGGAGCTTATAGGTTTACCTTGTTGGCTTGGGCTCGGTGTTTCTTTTGGCCCATGCTTTGAGCCAGCCAACATTGTAGGACCTAAGCTAAGTTAGGTCGGGCCAAAATTTGGATCAGGTCAGACTGATTGTTAGCAGTCTAATCTTTGATCATCTCTAAATAAGTGATATTTAATTGTTATTTATAAAATAAAATATTTTATTGGATGAGGTTATAGACATCTAGATAATTATTTTTCATGTTTACTAATACATTAACAAATTAAATTCTTGCTTTTATAATCAATAATATATAAATAACTTTTTATACTATTTTTTTTTTTAAGTTGAGATCTTTCAACATAAAACAAAATAAAAATTTCTAATGATTCATCTACATAATCTGATGGTTAAGATGATTGATAAATTGATATTATTAAATATAAATTTTTTTATTTTAAATCTTAATAATTAGATTCGATAAAATTAAAGATTATACACATGTCAAGATATTGGGTTAAATTTTAAAATAAAGTCATTTTTTTTAAGTTTATTTATTGTTAAATTTTATACATATACATGCATCAATCTTATGTCAGTATCCATCTAGTCTATCCACATGTTATAATTTATTTTTATAGTCAATATCGACTATAAGCTTGAGTTCATAGTCAAGTGCTGCTCATTCAAGTGCTTTAGTTTCCAACATACTCGATATTATATTAAAGTGCATTCGTTATTCGAAGATAGTTTTACAGGTGTCTCTTGCAGAGGGTTGCGATGATTCTGGTACTCCTCTATTTAAACATTCCTTTTCTATTTCAGCCCTGTTTCAATGTCAAGATATTTTTAGTTTTGCCACGTGCCACCAAACTCCATCACTGCCCCAACTTTAGTGTCAACTCAACGTAACTTAATGTTGACCTTTTGTTCATTGAGTTGCTGCCTGATGAAAACATTTCATCATGCAAACGGAACAGCCACTCACTGAAGAACATGCTACACTGGCATTCCTTTCCTCTGCCTAGCCTGCTGTGAGAGCTTAACTAAGCGAACCATCAGACTGTAAATTCATTACTCACTCATACTCAACTCTTATCATTAGTACTCTGTAAGACTGTAACTGCACTCGTCAGTGAACAAGTTTCATCTGAAGATGGCAACTGTGAGGAGAATGAAGCTTGGCTCACAAGGCCTGGAGGTCTCAGCTCAAGGCTTGGGCTGCGTGGGGATGACCTTGTATGGTCCCCCAAAGCCTGAACCTGAAATGATCGCTTTGATCCACCATGCCATCAACACTGGCGTCACTCATTTTGACACCGCTGACTGCTATGGCCCTCACACTAATGAAATCCTTCTTGGAAAGGTTCCTTCCCTCTCTTCTATATATATTCAATTTATATATGATTGGTTTGGTTCTTCTTTGCGGTGACTTTGTTATGTAATAGGCTTTGAAGGGAGGGATGAGAGAAAGAGCTGAATTGGCTACTAAATTTGGTGTAAGCTTTGTGGACGGCAAGATGGAAGTACATGGTGATCCGGCTTATTTGAGGGCTGCATGCGAGGGGAGCTTGAAGCGCCTGGATGTTGATTGTATTGATCTTTACTACCAGCATCGGATTGACAACAAAGTTCCCATTGAAGTGACAGTTTGTCCCCATTTCTAATTAATTCTTTTTTTTTTTTTTTTTGGTTGACTTGTAATTGTTAGCTTCATCATATGCTTGGATTGTTGTTGTTGAAGATTATCGATCTCTAGGTTGTTTTGGGAAATGATTTGCAGAAGTTTGTCTATCATAAGCTTAATTGCAAAGTCTATTTAATTAATCAACCCGTTACGAGTTTTTTTTTAATTTCGCTGTCATCTGTTTGACTAAAGAAGAAATGAATTTGATTTTGTTTCTTTCATGAAATCTTTTTTACCAAAGGAAAGAAGTGCAACTTAAAAGGGTTTCTTTTAAGATTTCACTTTAATTGATTCAGTCAATGAGAGTGAAAATTGAATAGGGGTTTAATTCACACAGAAGTCACTTGTCTGGATTGGATTATTAGAAGCAATCTCATTAGTTCACTTCATTTGGCCATATGCTTTATTGAAACTTGTTTGATTACCTTAAAGATGTATCATGATTCTCTTGCAATGCAACAAAATCTCCTTAATTTTACTATTGTGTTCCCTTTATGGACAGCCTCTTCCTAACAAGCCTGATATAAAGTATACACTTATTTTTTTGGTTTGTTTTGAAAGATTGGAGAACTCAAGAAACTAGTTGACGAGGGTAAAGTAAAGTACATTGGTCTATCAGAGGCTTCTCCTTCAACGATTAGAAGAGCTCATGCTGTTCATCCAATAACAGCTGTTCAGTTGGAATGGTCCTTGTGGCAACGAGATGTGGAGGAAGAGATAGTTCCGACTTGCAGGTAAGGCACTAATAGCTGTTGCAAATAAATTGTTTTAAAGTGTACATCTCCTAACGGCAATTTCTGCTGATTGCTCAGGGAACTTGGCATTGGAATTGTTGCATACAGTCCTCTAGGACGAGGATTTCTTGCATCGGGGCCTAAGGTGCTTGAAAGCCTTTCAAAGGATGATTATAGACAGGTTTGTAAAAACTTAGACAAACTGGAATTATTGGTACATTTATCCTAAACATTTGGCTTTCAAATATTGAATATCTAGATCTTCTAATCCTGTAACAAGTGATCACTAATATTATTCAAGTGCGAGTTAGACTATTCATTTGTTAATTGATCAAATCTTAATTTTTGTGCTGAAATACGTATGTATAATGTATTTCAAATGTTGCAGGGTCTTCCAAGGTTCCGACCTGAAAATGTAGAGCATAACAAAAGAGTATTTGAACGTTTGAATGAAGTAGCAATGAAGAAGGGTTGCACCCCATCACAGCTAGCACTGGCCTGGGTTCATCACCAGGGAGATGATGTTTGTCCCATTCCTGGAACCACCAAGATTGAAAACTTCAACCAGAATGTTAAAGCTTTGTCAGTTAAACTATCTCCAGAGGAAATTGCTGAACTTGAATCTATTGTGTCAAAAGATGATGCTGTAAAGGGTGAGAGATATGGCAGCAGCTGGGAATTTACTTACAAGTTCTCTGATACTCCATCTCTGTCTACATGGAAAGCTTCTTAAAGCTTGCATCTGACCTTGGCTATTCTGGCGCCAAGCGCCTTCATGCACTTCCTGCCTGCAAGTTTACAAGTGTTCTGCAATTACCTTTTGTTAATTGTTGCTTTACAATGTTGTGATAAACTTTTTATGGATCCAAAGGCTTGACTGGCCCGTCCATATAATGCATAAGGCCCAGTATGTAGGCCCATGATCGGATCTAGTAGACAATAACCAGAGTGACAAATAAAGAAAAAAATAGTAATAATAGTAAAAATTGTCTGCAATATGTTTTCTATTTTAAATTGTTCTTTTAAAAATCCATTCCAAAAAAATAAAGTTTATTTATAAAAGGGTCAATTCCACACATCTCTCATGTTGTTTAGTGAAATTTCACACGACATCTTGGTTTCAAAATCCCACCAACCGTCTTGCCGTCAATCATCCACGGTGACTTATCCCTTAAATATTTAATCTAAAAAAGTACTTAGAATAATATAAATTTTTAAGAAATTCCAATTTTATTAAAGAAATAAAATATTAATTTTTAAAAGAATTATGAAATACATTGCGTCGCCGGTTACGATCAAATTTATTTTACTTTTAAGGATTTTTGTTCTTTAGATTTAGCATTTAGTTATTTTAATTAAAATTTAACAAAACTTTCTAGCTTTTAGGATTTTTAAAATCACAAAATATCATATAGTATTTCTTAAAATTACAAAATATTACCAAATTTAAGAGTTGTTTAAATTTTTAGAATGTTAAATGTCATCCTTAATTATCTAGTCAAGTTCAACCTTCGAAGAATAAAAATATAATTGTAGATGAGATGACTTATAAACACTCATCAAGTAGTTACAACTAATGAGTAAATAGCTTATTGATTCCCAGAAAATTTAGAGACCAAATCATCTCATTCGATCAACTCCTTATATTTTATGTGTAAATCTCTCGCCAGCTCGTAAACTTGTCAGGTAACTAGGAGTCAGTGGCTTAACACTTGAGTTTGCTAAACAATAAAATAAATTAGGATTTAATTAAATTTTAAAATATCTCTCTAAATTTAGTTATTTACATAATTATCATATTTGGATAAATTGCTTCTTTTTTGTGGAAATTACCCATTACAAAATATTTAGAGCATAACAAGAGACTATTTGAACGCGTGAATGAAATAGCAGTGAAGAAAGGGTTCACCCTATCACAGGTAGCACTAGTCTGGGTTTCATCACCTGGGAGATGATGTAAAGGGTGATAGATATGGCAGCAAGTTGTCAGCTTACAAGGACACTGCAGAGACTCCACCTCTGTCTTGTATTCATGGAAAGCTTCTTGAAGGCCTTGCATTTGGGCCCCTATTGCCTATTCTGCATGCCTGCTACCTTTTATGCACAACTAAGATTATTATGTAATCGTGATGAGTTGCTTAAATATTGTATTATGGATATTTGTATAATTTTTTTCAGCCCCCACTTAGGTCTCAAACTATTTTTTCCACGTACCGTTAGCACACTCACCATCACCATGGCAGCCCCTACTTTAGCGTAACTTAAGCTTAACGATTCCCATAATTCAAAATATCGTTATACCAGATTGAAAACATTTCATCATGAAAATGCAGTAGCCACTTCAGTTGAGGACTAGATACAGTGGCATTCGTTCCCTTTCAGCTTCCGCAAGTGCTTACCTAAGTAAAACATCAAACTGGCAACTCAATACTCACTCAACTGACAATGACTTTGATATAAAGTGTAGTGTCGACACGTGTTATAAAGTACTAATAATGGAGTTGATTGGCCTCGGTCCTATATAT
>JANKKB010027776.1:0-11847 GCA_026225775.1 Bursera palmeri | reverse complement strand
TTCCCGGAAATCCGGGTTGTTACAAGTCTACACGCTAGGCCAACTAGACCTGACCAATTGTCATCTCTATAACTTATAATATAAAAAGGGAAATCTTTCATTCCTCAAAGATTGAAAGTTGAATTTCATTCTAAACGATGTAATTTTGACGAAACTTATAAAACTGATAACCATATAATATGCTAATAGATAAATGTGTTAACAAAAAACATCATTTGTCTTCAACTAATAAGGACATCACCACTATTCATATTTAAGAATGAAAAAAAAAAAGAATTAATATTAAAATATTAATAATTAATTATTATAAATGTATAATACACATGTTTATTTTAGTCATTTATACATAATAAAAGCAAAAGTAACAACAATTTCAAATACTTCTATCATACTTTAAAAAAAAATCAATTTTTAAAAGTTGTTTATCAAATACTTCTAACTTATTGTATAAGCGGTTTATTTTTACAATAAAGCAAAAGTTGTTTATTGTTATAGCAACAACAATCCCAAATTGACTCTTAATTGAATAGATAATTTTTTATTTTTTTAAAAAATAGTCTTATTTTAGTGTAATATCAAAATAATAATTTTTTCGTCATAGCCCTTTGCATTACAACTCAACAATTATCGAGCTGCCAAGCACGAGCTATTGAGTCATTTGATTGTGTTGTTAATTCATCGGATTGTGGTATCAAATTTTTAGGTTATATTGTCGAGTTGTCAGATTGTTGAATATATAGAAGGTTATAACATTAAAATTTTCAAAGAAAAAATATTTTTGAAACACACTTAAAAATAAGGCTATTCTAATAATATTTAAAAAAATTTTATAATATTTGATTAAAATAAGATGAGGTTACTTATACCAAAATAACTGTTTTGAACACCCATTCATTAAAATTTAAGATTATATTTCTCTTTATACCCTTGGTAATAACCAATAATACCCTTAAATAAACATCTTCACGTTCACTTGATTTTATTTTATACACCCATTCTTCCAAATAAATAACCATGAATTTGATTTAAATCTTTTCATTTCTATTTATTTTTCTTTTCTTATTTCAAGTAAAAATGTATTTTTTCATTCTTAGGTAGTCCGCATATTTAATTTTCAAAACTATTTACATAATTATTCCCTCTTGAACAACTCTCTTCTCTTCTTCCTAATAAAGTTTTCATCCATTACAAGTCTTGTTTCTTATTAAACTAAAAATTTTCTCATCCATTATCAAGAAAAAAGTTAATTCATTCTCAGTTTACCAGATCATACATTGCTAAACATGATTGATATTCATAAACTCAAACCAATTGGCTTGTACACTAATTAAAGCTCAAAATCCAAAAATGTTCAATTATAGCCACCTAGTTTCGCTTGTACAAGATGGATAGGAACTAAAAAATTATTTGGATAATTCTTTTATACTCTGCATTTTTGAAAATTTTTATGGATAAGTTTGATTATAATTTTTATTTTATAGTGATGTTTTCTCCCATAATTTAGAAAGTGATATTATTTTGTTTAGGTATATTTTTCGTGCTTATTTGTAAATTACTTAATGGGTATTTTAGTAAAAAATCCAGTGCCGCCCCATAGAGAGGATAGGGATAGTCCGGTTTGCTTGAAGAAAGTATTTTCTATGATGAAATGGGGACACTAAGAAGAAGTTGTGAGAGTAACAAAGGAAACTTCGAGTTCATATTAATCATAATTGAGAAAGAAAATTGAACTCTACAAGATAAAACCTCTTGTTGTTCCTTAGTAGCTCATAGCGGTGGGCTATTAATTGACCGACCGTAGGTTTGAAACCTAATTTGGGAGATTTGATTATTTGTATAAATTATAATGCTACCGAACTTCAACCATCTTCTTTTTTGATCTGCAAATGGAAAAAATGGGCATTCTCCTCCTATTAGGTAAAGATCGGATGAACCCAAATCAAGATTTTTATACTAATTGGTTTGTTTCAATATCATGATGCGATCAATGATAAACTAGTCGTAACTACGTCTCGTATTGCTTGGACCATGCGCATTTATAATAATCCATTTTATATAGTCCTTAAATTTGTTTGCTTTGGTTCATAGTTCCTACTCGAAGCTATCTGTCCCTAATTTAAAAAATAGTTCAGATACAATTCATAATGGTCATGGTAAGTAAAGTATTGTTGCAACTATTTAAAAAAAATTCAAATAATTGCAAGGGCTTTTGTTTGTAGCAAATTTTGTGGTAAGTACACTATAACCATGTAAATTGGCCAGCAAATAAATGTTGTTTATGGAGAGGACATTATCAGCAGATTCACAAGTCCAGATTAATTGAAATCCATGAATGGAAATCATATAAATAAGTCTAATTAACTGTATATTTGCATAGATAGGAACCTTCTAATTTCCTATGATAGTGATGATTAAAAAGAAATTAAAACTTAATTATTTAAGAGTATGAACAAGACCTAATTGACAAACTCCATTGACCTTTGAATGTTTATCAAAATTGTCAACCACGAATGGGAACAAAGTGTTACATAAAGAAAACAGCATTAAACCCCAATAGCTCTTCCTATTTGAATATGATTATCTTCCCTTATATACATCCAAAAGCTTCTGGTTTCATTTGATTGTTTCCTAATCACAAACACGTTACCAATCCCTTGCATTCGTTGGACTGCGTGGCCGGTCCTGGCCTGGCCGAGCAGCTCTGCTCGTTCCAACGAAAGTTTGTTTGCTAGCTATTGCTACTGCAATCAAAATGTCCACTAAACACGCCACTTTGTTGGTTGATATCAATTAGCTAGAATTGTACATTTTAAGAAAGTATTAGATGAAATAGATTTACAAGATACTATATATTATAATATATAATAAGGTTTTATTGCATCCAGTTATATAAAAATAAATTAATTAATGGAAGATAAAGAGTTTAATTATCAAGCCAGAACAGATTCCACGTTTCATCATATGAACATGGAAACTAAAACACACTTTGAAAATTAGTATTAAATTAGGGAATTCATTAATTAATTAAGGAGGTGATTGCGTAAGAATTGAGACGTAACAGTGAATTTAGGATAATAGCAGTTCTGATTTGTGGTAGATTAGTTTGATAATAACATGATCATGGGTATATCCGATTTCTTACACGTGTAATCTTTCAAGGATTTCTGTACATGTATAGGTAAGGTGTAGCAGAATCTGCAGATACAAGACAAGGAGAAAGCTTGGTAGTTGACATTGTAAAGTCTGTAACTTGGTCAAACTATTTTATATTTCATTGAGTTGATACTATTATTACCTTTTTTATAATGAGATTCAGCATTTTGATATTATAGATGCGTTTGAGAGTATTTTTTTACATGAGAAATACTTTATTTAAACAGGGTTTTCTGCTGTACTTGGTTAAGAGTTTGGTTCCAGTGTAATCCAATGTAATTTTAGAGTTTGAAATACTAAAAAAAAAATCCCAAATGGATATTGTTTAAAATATATATATATCGAAGTGATCCAAGAGACTGAGCGTAATTGGTCCAGGAATCTCATTTAATAGTCATTTGCAGACACATTTATGCATGAGGCAGAGAAGAGGTCAAAAGCAGTACTTATTAAGATGAACGATGGCAAAACACAAGCAAGGACAAGCAACAAAGAACCATGCAGGGAAGACAAAGTGAAGACTTTATCAGACTTCATTTTCCGGGCTCTCGATAGTTTATTAATCAGTATACTATAAACAGATTGCAAACTCAAAACTCACTGAGTTGATCGGTTGCAACTCAATGTCAATATCATATATTATAAATATCTAGCCCCTTGACCGACTTGCTAAATGCTTAACCAATAGAAATTAATTGTGGGTTTGAGAGGATTTGTTATTTTCATTATTGGAAATTATAATAGCTAGCTAGCAAACAGTTCCTTACACATGATTTCTGTTGCCTATCCAAATCTCATCATGTACCTGGTGATGAGCTATCCTATTTTCTGCTATTTATGTCTGGTTTTGTACCTAAATCTGGACTTTTGCTTGTATCATGAAGTTTTCAACAACTCTGCTGATATATAACTGCTAATATGAAAAGCTTTACTGCTTTACCTTCTCAAAATGTTTATTTACCCATTTTGTCTGTAGCCAGTTATGGCATTTAGTTTACAGATATAGAAGCAGACCATCCATGTTGCATTAACTCAACAAAGGACTAGTCTGAATAAACAGATTAGATAGACTTAATTAGACATTGGAAATAATGACTTTCATTGTCACTTAAAGTAGCTAGCTAGTTGGACAGTCTGATAAGAAAACCCTGCAAGTAATTAACCTAATTCTGGCAATAATTGCCATGCAAATATGAAGCCTTTACTGCATTCCAATTTCAGGCCTCATTAATCTAGTTGATGAAAGCATTCAAGTATCTTTCACTTAGTCCTCACCATATCGACCAATTTAAACTCACTCAAAGATAGAGAACATATGTATGGTGCATATAAGCATATTATATTACTTAAAATACTGCAGAAAATCACTGAAATAGAAGATAGCTTATTGCAAAAGTCTAATGTATTTGATTTAACCTGGCCATATGCGTAGGTTTATGACGAGTTGTAATTACTGGGTTGATCGATTGCCGTCTGAGTCATGCCAAATGCAGTCAGCTGGTGGATGGTTACCACAAGTTTTAAGTTTTGACTAGCTGGATGCAAATTTAATTATTTGATCCCTCGTATAATTTAATCACTTAACACTAATCAAAGCAAGTCAAAGCTAAGTGAAAGCGAAATCTAACAGATAACTTGCTAAATAGAGAGCCGCCCTTCCTACTAATTTTATAAAGGTTGGTTGTATCTTCTGATGATGAGTCACCTGGACGTTTCATATTCTTTTCATGCAATAAATAGCTTCTGTAACAACAAATCTCTATTTGAAATGAAAAAACCTTAACTGCAAGAAACCCTTCAAATTCCTGTCTCGTTATATACATCTCCTTTTCATGCAAATAAATAACCTCTGTCCACATAGAATCTTTATTGGCTGGCAAACGAAAGAGTTTACTCTGAAGAAATTTAGCAGTTATCTGAGAATCAAATCAGAGGTGAGGAACAGCTAGCATCATTGATAAACTCTTAAAGGGATATATACGTTTATCATAAGTATAGTGATTACCTTAATTGATATTTCTTTCTTTCTTCTTTTCTTGTTGTAATGAACAGTATCTTTTCTGTAATGTCATTGCAGGCTGCGAGGCTCAAAGCATCCATTGCCTTTGGAGTACAAGATTTTCATATGTACGCAAGCATTCGCAGGCTGGAAGATATTTCCGGGAGAATTCATAGTTGATTAAAATGAGAAACGCCCTTTTTTCATCAGTGTCTCCACAGCTTTACAATTTTGGTAATAATACTTTCCACTCTATGCAACATTTCTAATGATTCTGCAAAACCTTAATTATAATATTTTTACTTATTGTCTAAAAATAACTGGTTCTGATATAAACGTTCTCTATTTTATTGATATGCTGTTTGCATCAAAATTTTGAATCTGTACCAGGAAACAATGAAGTTCAGATGCCAAATTTGGACATTTCCGTGTTGCAGGTTGACAGCATAGTGTATGTTTTCTTACTTACCTTCACATTTTATATGAAAATAACTACATAAATGTTGGCCAAAATTTCCTATATGGACGGCATTGGCCATGCTTTAGAAATTTTCTAACAAATACTTTAGATTCAATGTATGGACATTTCATGTATATTTTCTGCATTTCCCAATTAGTTTTGACGCCTGGGCGTGGGTTTGGCATTGAATTTTTCTCTCAGTTGCCGGGCAATGTGACCCAACAGAAACAGCCTTAGCTAACAATATTTTGCTCAAATTCAACTAATCATTTTAAGTCAAGACTTTCAAGGAACTTTAATTTGACCTCTCCTTTTGTCCTTACTCTCCCATATGTAGGAATCTTTAATCGATATAATCATGTTAAATCAAGCTCTAACTTAATAGGATAGAATAATGGATTGAAAGCAAATTTATCAAGAAAATTAAGGCATCAAATCACTTTGGTCCAAAAGTAGTAGGTCCTCTCCCTAATAATTTTCTTTTCTCATCTTTAATTTCTTTTTGGACCTTATGCTAAAGTTTGTTTTGTTTACTGTTTTAGCACAAATATTAATCGGAATGGCTTTGCTGTGGATTCCAAAATATTCAAAGATGACAACCAGCTAAGAGATGGAGGCTTTGATGCTTCTTGTCAATCCCTTATCAATTACCATCAAGGTTTGGTGACTTATCTAACAAGTTTTTTGGAACTTCTTGCATTTCTCACTTTGGCCTAATTTTGCCCATTTCGGACTTCTATATGCGAAGTTTCCCTAGGCTACGTTATGTGCTTTGTCAATTTACAATGTTACTGTGTTTGCATACAAAACTAGAAGACTGAATAGTCGTCATTCGTTAGCAGGTTATCAATCTATGGCCACCAGCTTCGATAACATTTCTCAGCAGTCACTAGTGCGTAGTCAAAAGCGCTCACTTCCACAATTTGAAATGGTATGTTAGACTTCACATAACATTAATAAGAATTATATTTAAACCCCTTTGCATTTAGAAGAAGATTTCAATCAAACAGTGATGGAAAGGCAGTGAACTAGTGTGCAAGTACTCAATCAAAGCTTCAAACTTCTAAACTTGTACATTCCCTTTACGATTTTCAGTCCCTACAAAATGGCCTACTGCACCAAGAAGGTATTGGTGATCCTGTTAGCAACAAGACTCCTTTAAATGGGTCCAACAAGGGTATTAATAAGAAGAAGAAAGTGAACACATCCAGTGAAGAACAGTGGCATCATCAAGTGAAAGGTGAATCAACAGAATTTCAAGAGCATAAGGTGTGTGCTTCACAAACAATAACTTTTTTCTTCTTCCAAAAGCTTCAGAGAAGAAGCAAAGAAAATATATTTCAAGGTTACAGCTCTTCTATCCCTTGAATTGCAGGTGCCAGTGAGGAGAAGCCAAAGGCTAAGTGACAAGATCACAGCTCTTCAAAAACTTGTGTCTCCATATGGGAAGGTTTGTATTTCCCTTTGAGCTGATAGCCTGGCCGTTAATGTTATCAGTGGAGGCTACTTTTATCTTGCGATCTTCCTACGAGTTTGTTTGCTTGTTTCTTTGAATATTGATAACAGGGTTTTTTGGGTATATATATATTGCAGACTGACACTGCTTCAGTTCTCCAAGAGGCTTCTGTTTACATCAAGCTACTACAAGAACAAATTCAGGTTTGTTTCTCTACACCCCAAAAAGTAATCAACCAATCTCTATTATTACTATAATATTTCTATTGTTCAACAATTTTTTACCATATTCACATCAACAGAACTTGTTTCAGATGCTTAGTAACTCGTACAGCAATGTTAGAGCTCTCCATTCACAGGTACTGTAAAATGCAAGAATCCATTACAATATAAAAATAGCTTTACATGCATGAGTTGATGTAGAAAGGTATCTCTCTTATAAAATTGTATTTGGGACAGGAAATAGCAGAGGAACAGATAGACCTAAGAAGCAGAGGGCTTTGCTTGGTTCCCATATCATTTACACGGCAAGTAACGAAGGAAGAACCCGTTAATCCTCATAATATGTCAAGGAATTAAGCCAATGCTAGCCCAACAACTCTAGTATACCATTTTCACCTATGTAGCTTGACCCCATAACCCAAATATCAGTTTGTTTCTCACTCAATTCAATTCTATGTTTTAGACGGTTCATATAATTATTACAATCTATTTGATAAATGAGTGAGAAATGAGAGTGGCAATGAAGAGATGTTGCCCTTCTTCTTTTTACTTCATGATATTGTGTTCAATTTGATAGAGATGGTGATTTAAGGTTTTATTCTTTTAATATGGTTATATATTCATTTAGTATTTAGTGTTCAGTAAAAATTTCTTTTATTAACCAAATTCATTTTCTTTATATCATTTATTTTTGAGATGGAATGAGAAAGAATGTAGAAAATAAAATGTTTAAAAATATAAATTCTATAAATTCTTTTGATTGAAACAAAATCAGGTTGAGTGGAGACTTTTTCTCGACTTAAAAATTTTTAGTACTTTATCAATTAAAATTCACTATGACTATTCCCATTAACCTTTTTTTTAAGGAAAAAAAAATATATTCTTATTTTTTAATCAACACAAATTAAGTTTTGAGTTATCAAAATCAGAAAAACACTTCCGAAAACGTGTCAGCATAAAAATCCTGTTAGCTGCCTGATGAGATGACTATTACGGTAAAATCCCGCGTAAAACCGACACCGTATTAAACCCCAATACCTCTAATTGCGTGAGCCGTGACTCACACGCCTTCCTCACCGCCCATGAAGTAGCAGTACTTTTCACCAACATGTTACGTGGCGAGAGATAATTGGAAACATCTATTCTCTCACTCAGATACCCAGCGGCCGTCACCGTCACATTAACGACAGCACCTTCACAAGCACAAGGCACAAGGCACAAACGCAACGCCAAAAAAAGAAAAAATAAAAAAAAAAGTCTATCTTTTTCAACCACAACTCTCTCTCTGAGCCCTAGATTTTCTCTCTGTTTCCCTCATTTTCTCTCCCTTTATTTTCTCGCGAAAATGGTAAGCGCCTCTACTAGGTCCGCCACTTCACTCGACTGTTCGATTTCTTTTTTATGATTTAGATTTTTGGTTTTTGTTTAAATCATTATAAAATATGTGATGTCTTAGCGCTCGATCTGTCGAATCGATCTGTTATTGTTGTGAATTTGTTATGAATTTTTGGTCAAGGAATGGTTTGATTGTTGATTAGGTTTTATGTGACGTGTCGTTTCGCCGATCTGGATTGATTTTTGTTTCGATAACGTGATATCAAGCTTGAGTTGTTGTGCGTGATGTCATTGTTTGATCTTTGTCTTTGTATGTGATTTGATCACGAATTGCATTTGATGGTATAATAAATTGGTTCTATCTTTTTTCAAATTTTCGTCAGTTTTATAATTTAATTTTGTAATTATTTGTTTTTGTGTGTCTATTGCAGCAGCTTATATTGATTGGGGTTAGTTATGGCTTTTGTTGCCTCAGGCAGCTATTTTATTTTATTTTATTTTATTTTATTTATGTATTATTATTAACTGTTATTGTTATTATTTTTTTGCTTCTATAATATTTAGGCAAATGGCTAATTTTAGGGTTTGTTTGAGTATTTTGATACTTTTTTATTTCTTTTTTGGGTTGCCTTTCTGGTAGTGATATACTGATAAGAGAATATTTGCAATTTCGATAAATTGGGTTTTTGTTAAATAACTAGGGGCATAATGCGTAACTGAAGTTAGAATTTGGTAGTGGAATGAAATTGTGGAGAAATGTGAGGGGGATTGAGAATTTTTCCGTAATTGATTTGGAATATTTTTGGAAGTCCATGAACATGAAATTTGAAAGGCATTGCGTTTTAGATCGTGACAAATGGAAATAAAAGTAATCGTTTTGTTTGGGATTCTGGGATTCTCTGTATGCAATATATGGATGTCACGTGGGTGAGATTTTTCTTTCTTCTGTTTCGCATGGGAAATTGGAAAATTAAAGTTGCATACATCTCTTTTCACCATTCTCATGAGACCTCGTACTGCCTTCTATACCTGGACTAGCTCCAGGATCCTGGGGTTCAGTTGGATTTAAGAGTTTGAAATGTCTCTAGCGTTATGAGTATTTGAGTTTTTATTGGTTGATATTTGATTTGGTCAATATTTTGTCCAATTGGTAGGCAAACGCAGCATCAGGAATGGCAGTGCATGATGATTGCAAGCTGAAGTTCTTAGAATTGAAGGCAAAAAGGACTTATCGCTTTATAGTTTTCAAGATTGAGGAGAAGCAGAAGCAGGTTGTTGTGGAGAAGCTTGGTGAACCAACTGATAGTTACGAGAATTTTACAGCTAGCCTTCCAGCTAATGAGTGTCGATATGCTATCTATGACTTTGATTTTGTCACAGATGAGAACTGCCAGAAGAGCAAGATTGTTTTCATTGCATGGTAGTAATTAATGATATAGGTTTTCTTTTTTCATTTTCAATTTTCTTATATTTTCTTTATCATAATCTTTTGCTAAATTCTCTTAGTCTTTAATTATTGATATCCATATTAAGGTCCCCTGATACATCGAAGGTGAGGAGTAAGATGATTTATGCAAGCTCGAAGGACAGGTTCAAGAGAGAGTTGGATGGTATTCAGATAGAACTGCAGGCTACTGATCCTACTGAGATGGGTCTTGATGTCATTAGAAGCCGTTCTAATTGAATGTAGATTGCCTACCGTGCATGGCCAATACTGTATGGTTCACTTAATGTAATGTCTATATCTTTTGAGACTCTAAAGTTGCTTTGACATTGGGTTGTTGTTGGAGTTATAATTTTTAAGTCGTCTCTTCATTTGTTATATCTGTGGATTAATAGGGTTAGTATCCCCATTTCGTGTGATTTTTACATACTAATATACAATGGTTTGTGGGGGTACAAATTTCATTTTAGCTCTGATTGCTTGCCCTTTAATCGACTTTCTGGTGTTGATATATCCGGTAATATTCTTTGGAAGTCATCAACCATATACTTTGCTTTGGAAGCAAATTTTGTTTTCTCTAATTGAATAAGCATCTTGTCACGTTTTGATTGCATCCACAAAGCCTACGATGCATATTTGGTATATTAGTTTAGTTACCAAGTGGTAACATACTTGAATGGAGATGCATTGGATTTTATTACAATTGCTATATTCTGTAATGGCAGTAACAAGTGAAGAACAATGATCAATCGAGGTTTGGAAACTTGCGTCCTGACAATAGTAGGACTAATACAGAGGAAGTTATCGTGTAGGACAGGCCTTACATGGTCAATTGCATGGGCTGAAGAACTGCCAATTTGCTGTAGTTTAGTCTTAGGGAGTCATACGGATTAGGTGCATAGAAACTCATGTTATTATTAAACATGGGTGAGGTGAGGATGCTATGCGGTGGGATTTCAAGAAGTTTAAAGATGATACTGATTCCGTACCAAACTAAAGAAATGCCCTGTAAAATTTTGCAGTTTATCTCCAAGACAAAATCATTGATGAGGACTGGGGAAACTGACCAAAATAACTCATCGAGAGGGAGGTATTTAAAAAATAACCAACTCAAAAGGTTTCTTTGATTTTATTATCAGTCTTTACTTTATGACTATTATACCTCTTAATATATAATATATAAATACATCTTTCTTTCTCTAATATTTCCTAATATGACAATCATTGAAATCGTCGGATTGTCATCAGAATAGTCAAATTATTATAAATAAATCCATCATACCGTTATCAAAAAATTCGTTGGGTTATTATTTGATTTGTCAAATCATTATTTTATTTGTCAGACTATTATTTTGACTTGTTCGATAGTTATTTAATAAAGAGAAGAGAGATAGGGATATAATTATTATTTATTGGGTTTGATTAGATAAATAAAAAAAATATAAGATAAGTTATTTTTTAAAAACCTCCCTCGTATTGGGTTATTTTGGTGAATTTTCTATGGGGATTGGGGATGGCTCAAGAAAACGATGTCGTCTAAAGCTCAACATCTTTGTACGGCAATTGTAACTTTGCAGTGTTAAGAGAGGGGGAAATGACTCTGGGCCCCCAGTTAGATTACGCGAAAACACATAACCCCAAACTTATGATAAACTAACATTAACCCCCYAAATACTTAACAGGCGTTTAAAAAACAGTAACAACTATAACAGAAATATACTACAATGACTAAAATACCCTTCATATAATTGAAACCTATAAGAAATTTAATAAAATATA
>JANKKB010027774.1:0-11838 GCA_026225775.1 Bursera palmeri | reverse complement strand
ATATTTACCATGTCATTTCCACAACGACTCAACAATATCCACATATACCAATCTCTAATCTAGTGTTTTCCTTAGACCCCAAATCAGCTGAACCTCTAAGGCCTAATACTATAATCATATCAAGGGTACGTTTTCCTTAGACTCCAGATCAACTAAATCTCCAAGGCCTAATACCATAATCACACCAAGGGTGTTTTCCTTAGACCCTAGATCAACTAGACCTCCAAGGCCTAACACCATAATCACATCAAAGGTGTTTTCCTTAAACCCCAGATCGACTGAAACTCCAAGACCTAACACCATAATCATATACAAAATTCTCCCACCTCATTACCACTGACATGTCAGATTCATATTCATACCTTCCAATACCGCTTTGCTCATCATAGCCAATCATACGACACATAATTCCACTTATACTATCTCATATCATCCATGTTCCCTTGGATCCCATGTACCACACTGGGCCCATCCAAGGTCCAACATGCATCCACATCGTACACTCATTCTATCACTTACCACTAGCCCATCAGACCACACGTGTCTCTCTCGTGTCTCATCTATGCCATCACATATGTGCACTCACATATCGTCCGTAACTCGACCATCCAATCACACCTACAGTCACACACACACACACACACACACACACACACACACACACACACATANTATATATATATATATATATATATATATGTATATATATATATATCTCACGAGTCTCTCACATCTTATTACTCACGATCACACTACAAAGTACCCATAATCCATACTGGGCTCACACCCTGGCTACTTAATCACACGCATACCATCTGATCCCGTGACTATTCACTCATTTTCATAACATACGGTCACATGCATATAACCTGTATTTGGTCCATCACATCATGCACATACACCCACATGCAGTTCGTGTCTCATAAGTCTCATTTCTCATAGACACACACATACACACATCACCCATGTCTCATCACACAATCTCTCACGCATATTATCGTATAAGTGCACATACTATTCTCCTATTTTCGTAAATCCATATACGGTTACTTAACACCCCGATCCATAATTACACATAAAATCATATTACTCAATCGCATTCACTTTCTATTTCCTATGCCACATCATTAATTTAAATTCACATGTACATTAAAATGAAATAGAAAGGTATAGTTAGAAACCCATACCTCAACACACAGACCACAATTCCTGGGTCTTTCTCTTTTTTCCTCATTTGTATCATAATTTTGTCCATCCCGGGGGTTCCGGATGAGTCCTCAGAGTCACGGGATCAAAACCATACAAAATTGAATACGGAGGTTAAAAAAAAATTTCACCCTTCAAGGGTGTTATAGAAACTCACAAACCATTAGGGGTTAATTGAAAACTAACCAAGCAGGGGTGAAACTGCTAACCTGAAAACCCTCAGGGGTCCTGATGATAAAATATCATACAGGGGTGCATTTGCCAACTCCCAAAGATGTAGGGGAGTAACTGTCAAAGGTGTAAATGCCAAAATGCAAAGTAACAGGGAACCGACTGAGATTGCTACGGCAACTGTCATTCATGATAACTCGCCAAAAATCAATTCATGGTCAGGAACGATGATCGGAGACCACTTCCAAGATAGTCTGGTCAAGATGAATTCAGTGGCACCGGTGATGAGGTGAGACGCCGGAGAAAGGAGATCAATGACGAAGAAGTCACAGACTTCTAGGGCAGATCGACGGCGACAGAGATGCTGGACTGTGGATCAGAGGCTAGATTCAAGATCCTCAGGTCGAGACGAGTCGATCACGACCGATGGCATAGGCTGTCAATGGTCGAGGAGGGAGAAGCGTTTTAGTTAATCAAATCTTCACGGTGTCAATCCAATTGATTCCGATGTCGGACAGAAAAATGGAGGTTACCATAGAGACCAACGTGCCGAGACGCTTCCATCGCCACCCATCTCAAGGCCTAACTCACAAGGAATGCGAACGGTCTGGTAGCAACGATTTTCGATGAACAGTGGTCTTTCTATAAGTTTTTCCAACTTTTTGGACCACTATGCTGTTTATGTAGACTTTTGGATTCAGGGGTCCAAGTGTAATTTCTCAAACCTTCAACATTCACGAATCCCGTTTCAAAGTTTTAGCATCTTGATGCCAACCCATTCTCATATAATCCACACTCACGTGACCCTCAAAACATGAATATTGGGTACTAAAGACGAAAAATCCATTTGTCCCTGTCAAATTATATTTTAGTCCCAAATCCAAAAAATTCTGAAATACATCCTTTTTATCCAATTACATACATACAGACTATCAATATGTATGTCTCATCCAATACACGTAAAAAATGCATAATTTCGCTATTTCAAGTTTTAAAATCTTTCACTCACACCCCCATGACATTGTTTCAAAAATTTAGGTTACTACATTCTGGATATGTTGGTAGTAAATCATTTTAACCAGACTATCCAAATACGCGGGTGAAACACACCACGCCATTACCGATTTATTAGACATGGTTGGCTTCTTACAAAGCACTATGTCTACCCAATTCTCTGAAAGGATCAGTAAACCCTTTTCACCTATTTCAGGCATAGTTCCATGTAATAAAATCTTATGTCCAATGTCATGTATGAAGGCCTAGGGTTTGTTACATGTCTACCATAATAACGACATACATGTCAGATTCTAGTACGATTGATTCTCTTAATCAAGTAATGACTTAGAGCAACTTTAATCATTCTCTCATGCCGGCTAGGCTTGAGTAATCGTCGTTGAATCCTGTGTGACATCATTTCCTTTTACCCAGAGTGACAAGTCATGTCTTGATATTACACTCACTCCTAAATAGTTCACAGCGCACCCAATCACAAGTATATGTGAAACCTCTTGGGATTCTAGACGCTAAGTGTCAAAACACGTTGATCACCAAAGGAGATGGCCTTGTAAGTCTCAGGTCAGAGGATTACTATACCTACCCTGAATAGACCTCCGATAGACACTTAGGTAAACAAGCAATGGGATTCTATACTGGGTCGAGTCTAGTGAATCTGTTCTTGTTCTAAATAGCTAACAGTGTTCCCCTATGCACTTGTATAAGCATCAAATACTTAAATATATAAGAATCATATTATTATGCTTCCATAACCAGTATAAGTGCAACACTAGTCTATCCGTACTGTGGATGTGCCATCTCAATTGTACTTTGACCAGGGATAATTTAATCATAATATCTTATAAGTGTCGATATCTATCTCACAATCATATCAATAGAATATTATCATAGGGACTTTTATTATATTATAGAATATGTAATCCAATCACATTTAATGATAAAAGAGTAATTTTTTTATTAATATACATTAAATATATATTGTGATTGCCTTTAAGGCATATACTGCAACAATCTCCCACTTGACCTAGAGTTAATCACCTACATATCCAATATTAGGTGAATACATATACCGGTCATGCTTATACTGCACAAGCATCTGTGTGAGAGAATTTACACTGTTGTTGTTAGACAATAATTTCTCAACATAGACATCACCATAATAAATAACTTTTCTTGGTGATATTATCGCAATCCATATTTAGATCATTGATGAGAGCTCAATTCTTTAACGTGTGCTATAGCTCCATTGTTGTCATCATACAACATTATCGGCCTAGCCACATAAGGAAATATTCCAAGTTCTCTAAGGCATTTTTAGATCCAAATAACCTATTTACTGCAACACCAAGAGCAATGTATTCGACTTTAATAGTTTTATCAACTACAGAATCTTGTTAGAGACTATTCTAGCTCACTGCATAATTGTTCATACAAAACACATATATCTGATTATATTCGACAATTATCATGATCGGATTAGAAATTTATTTCCCATGAAACTATTCACAATCAATTCTATGTCTCCATATATTATGAAACATCCTTAGGCCTTTTAAAGTACTCAAGGATAGTTTTAACAATAATCTAGTATTATTCACCCGGATCAGCATGATGTGTTATCAATATATGCTCAAAGCTTATGATACGTCAGGCCACGTATATATCATGGCATATATAATTGAACCATTAGCCAAGCTAACTTTGTTTGGTTCATCTTTTCTCCTTTCCTTTTGTCTTATAAGACATATCTATGAAAAGAGAAATGTAACATCCCACCCGAGCACACAGCAAGGGCTTGGTCTGCTCGTAGGCCAGACCCGGGCATGTCACAGGCCCACACCTAATGGTTCAAGTGGTACTCATGTTGAATTGAGATTGCCTTTAAGGGGTCTCAGGTTCGAGTGGGGGACGCATCTCAGTGGGGAGTAAATCCTTGAGGCCTTTGGGCTAGAGAGGGCAATACGTTAATGGGCCATGCCCAATGGTTGGTGGGACTTGGCCAACTCAGTTGGGCTTGCGCTGCCACTGAGGTGTGGACCTGTGACATGCCCGGGTCTGGCCTGCAATCAGACCAAGCCCTTGCTGTGTGCTCGGGTGGGATGTTAGAAGAAATGTCATGTGATATTGGAACAAGTCCCTTCTATAACTCTTTCAAACTGAATCTAATCAGCATAATGGATCTTCCAAACAAAATCTCCTCTTTTGTCAATATATTTGCAGTAGGAAAGCCTAGTAGCATTTAAAATCTATTCCATAAGATATTTACTCCCAGAATAAAGTCGACTTCTCCCATATGGAGAATTTCATTAAGAGCTATTTCTAGATAGATTGCAATAGAGGAATTAATTACATTTAAGGCTTATAAAATCAATGCACTCTTACTAACCCTTTTGCAAACACAGGCATAATTCATATGGATATTATTATGGTAATTGGGAAAGCATTTCATCAAAGTGAATTCTCTACCTTTGACAACAACCTTTCACCATAAGATGATAGACATAAAATTATATATTTTTATTCTCCTTATATTTAGTCTATTTGGCATGTTTTAGGTCTTTTGGTCCATTTATGTTTATTTTATGTCAAAGGAATTTTTTAGGTCTTATGGTTCATTTATGTTTATTTTATGTTAAAGGTATTTTTAGGGAAGTTTTAGAAAATATGCTTTAATTTGGAATTGTTAGTAGTATTTTGACATTAATTATTGCAGCTTTTTGATGTGGAAGAAGTGCCAAGAAAATAAAGTTTTCTTCAGTAAATTCTAGAGGATATCTCAAACTTTTAAAAAAGGTCTGGTTCATCAAAATCTGAGTTCGTTTGGGCATCCAAAGGTTGTTGCAAAGTCAAGGTAGGCTAGAAAGCTAGTCAAATCTGAACACTAGAGAGTTAAGTGGGCATATCTAGAGCTTCAGAAGTCCAAATAAAGTAATTCAAAAGCCTAAAGTCATCTACATATTCTGAGATACAATTAGTATGAAGGGGGAAAAGTCCAAAAAGGTCATTGTCCTATCCAAAACAAAGCAACAATGAATCAATTTGAGTTTCTAACCATCCATCAGTATTTTAAGTATAACTTCTTCATCCGATATCAAAATAAGGTGATTTAGGTGGAGTTGGAAAGCTAAGAGAAATCTCTACAACTATCATGTTGATCAATTCTCCAAACTATGAACAGAAAATTCTCAGGCAGTAACTCAGTGCTGTGGTAGTACATTTTTCTGTTGCAGTAGAAACTCATGAGCTAAAAAAAATAAAAGAGGAAAAGGATGACGTTGCCCTTCAACCTAACTCGTTTTGGGACTATACGTTTCATGTTTTTCATTGAAAAAGGGGGGAAATCTCAGAGAAGGAAGGAGGAGACATTAAACAAGAAGATTCAAGAGATTATCTCATGACTTCTCCATAAGATTACTTCTCTTCTCTGAATTTTATCATGTTTACTTTGTTTAATATTTTGTTAATTTCAGTTATTCTATGGATTGCCAAATTTTTTGTGCTTGAAAGGGGTTCATAATCCTAGAACATGATTCAATAATAAATTAAGTTTGGTTCACTCTAATTCGTGTGATTTTATGAAGATGAGTTTGATTTGCTACTTTTAATGTTGTGAATAGCTTTGGTCAACTAAGAGATTAGGACTGCTCATTCCATGTTATTTTAGGGTTTGTAATACAGAAAAGTTAGGGATTTCTAGAAACAAGTAATAATTTATAGTCGTTAGCTATAAAGTAGGTTAAACTCTCAAGTTGAAAGATCATAACAGCTGATCTTTGCTTGGCTCAATTATTACCTCCTGAACGAATGCATTTGTTGGATTAAATTCAATAAACGGACCTCTGAATTGTTCAATAGATAGGGTTAATTAATAAACAGACCTTTACTTAACTAAATAGGAGAGGTAGAGACTTTCGATTGTACCGAAAGATCTCAAAATTAAAGTTTTCATGAAGGATTGATTTTGAGAATCAATTTTCCGGAATATGAATTACCCATTTAATTTGAGTTGATCAGTTTAGTGGTGAGAATCATCTTTCAATCATATTTATTTATATTTGTTCCAGATTTTTAATTGTTGTATTATTTATTTCTGCAATTTATTTTTATTCAAAATCAAAATCCCCAATTTTATGTTTTGTTGAAAAGTTAATTTTAGAAGAAAAGAATATAAGTGAATAATTCAAGTTAAATCATCACTCAATCCTTGTGGGTTCGAACCTTACTTTCATTGTACTAGTCGATAATTATTTTTGGGGATAAATAAGAAATTAATTTTGTGTGAACAATTTGAAGACATCAAATTTTGGCGCCGTTGCCGGGGACTTATTTTTGTATGATTTTTTAATTATTTTGCTTTAATTTATATTTTCTGAAATTAATTTTTTTTCCCCTCAAGTGATGTTGAATGCCCAAGAAGCAAACAAGAACTCTATCTAAGGCATAAATTTGAGATCGAAGGAACCTGTTCCATTTGAGTCTTTTACAACATCAATTGAGTTTTAAGCTGAGCTTAATAGTTGCAGCTAAGAAAACATTGAAGGAATTAGCAACATCAAATATTGAGCAGCAGCTTGCCAATCTAACTTCTTTGGTTCAACAATTTGCTGGGTGGAGTGTTCAACAAGCATGGGTATGTGGAATTAGTTCTAATTTAGGTCATACAACTGATTTTTTTTCCATCTTTACAGGAAAATAATTTTGAGCAAGACAATGTCATAGAGGGATTTCATGGACAACAAAGGAAGAGATATGATCTATTTTCTAACACATACAATCCTAGATAAAGGGATCACCCTACCTCAGTTATGCGAACAATAACCAAGTTGCCTATTTGAGTCATCCAAGAGCACCATCGCTTTATCAAGCGAAACCACCATAACCTTTACCAATGCAAGGCAAGTCTCTTGAATACTTGGTAAATTCTTTAGCAACTAACACTCTTAAATTCTAGCAAGATACTTAAACATCTATCAAGAATCTGGAGACTCAAATTAGTCAATTGGTCATTTCTGTTGGAAGACTAGAGGCACAAGCATCAAACAAACTTTCTTCACAAACCATGATTAACCTAGGGGAGAATGTAAGTGCCATTACATTGAGAAGTGTGAAGTAGCTTAAGGAAGTTCCATAGACCCAAACACAAGATGCAAAAGTTAAAGAGGAAATAACACAAGCTAGTGACAAGGAAGAAGCTGAAACCAAAAAGAAAGAGAAAGTCACACAAAAGGTACTACCTAAATTTCCCATTACTCTAATATTCCTCTATCTTTTCCTTGCAAGTTTGCAAAATCAAAGAAGAAAGAGGAATATGAGAGTGACATTTTAGAGACTTTCATAAGCGTGCAAGTCAATATTCCACTTTTGGATGCAATTAAGTAGGTGCCCAGGTATGCAAATTTTATTAAAGAATTATGCACAACTAAGAGGAAGTTGAAAGAGAATGAGATAGTAAGTTGGGGGAGAATGCCGCTGCTGTTTTGCAACGAAAGCTATCGCCCAAATGTAATGATCCGAGTAGTTTTAGTATCCCATGCGAAATAGGGCACATAAGATTTGACAAAGCTATGCTAGATTTAGGTGCATCAGTAAACATCATGCCTTATTCTATTTATGCATCTCTAAATCTAGGCCCATTAAAGGAAACTAGTGTAATTCTTCAACTTACTGATAGATCTAATGCATATTCGAAATGAGTTTTGGAAGATGTTATTATGCAAGTTGATCACATGATGTTTCTAGCTGATTTCTATGTGCTTAAATTACACTTCCGAAAATGTTATTATGCAAGTTGATCACATGGAGTTTGATGGTGAGGTTGTGCATTTTAATGTCTTTGAGACTATAAAAGAGGATGAATTAGAAGAGCAATGCTTAAGAGAAGAACATCAGAACATATGACAAAAGGGTGTGGGATTAAATGATGATGGTGGATAATGAAGGAGGACGTCAGACTAAAGACGCAAAATCAAGCACTGCACAGGAGGCAACCCATGAGTTCTTTCTTTTATTTTAATTTTGTTATGAACTGAGTAATTTTGATAGATTTTATTTATTTTACTATCTTTTATTGGTTAAATTACCTTTTTTTTTATGTCCTCCATTCTATTGGTTATTTGTTTTCATAGGATAGTTAATAAAAGTAGAATTCAGTTTGAGTGAAAGAGAAGAAGAGTGAAGTGGGGAAAAATCTAGAGAAATATGTAGGCAATAGCTATCGCCACAGAGGTAACTATTTAGCACCGCAGCACTAATGCGACATGAAATTCTATTCATTTTCTAAAGACTCAACTCTGCGGCTTTGGCTTGTTACCACCGCGGAGGTGGTATTTAAAAAAATAGAAAAAAATCTCAATAGTTTTCCTTTACTTTTCAACCATTTTATTTATTTATTTATTGCTTATTTTATGTTTATCTCTATGCAAGGGATCTTACAAGTACTAGGATGTGCAAGTTTGACATTCTATAGATGGCTTTGTTTCCAAAACATCTACAACTATTTGCTATTCACCTTGAACATATTGAGGTGTCAGATGTTGAGTCAAAGGATGAGAATTGATTTGACAACTTAAACAAGGAGTTTTTCTTGTTGTCTGTTATTTCCTTTGTTTGTTTTGCTACTTAGGACTATTGTTTCTTTTATTTTGATTTTAGTTTAGTGCATATAAATTTCAATCATATTTAGTTTAGCTCAATTAGTTTTTGTTATGCTTTTGTTTAGTTTTTCTTTTCTTTGCATTTGTCTTACATTGAGGACAATGTAAGTTTTAAGTGTGGGGGAAAGGCTTAGGGTTACTGCTTGGCTTAGGATGTAGGCAATGTTTTATAAAATAGGGTTAAGTATTATTGACTTTGTAATACTCGATTAAAATAATACTTCTTGAGAAATTCTATGAATTAAATGATTAAGCATGGTTGAGTGTATGGTTTGTCTTCAGATTATTCTTCTTAAGCTAGTCCTAAATTCAGGTTTAAGTAAAATGGGTTGCTAAAATTGAAGTGTGAGATGAAGCATAAAATGCACTTGCTACTTCCAAAAAAAAAATAGAAGGAAAAAAAAAATTCAAGTGTGAGATAGAGCATAAAATTCACTTGCTACTTCTTGAAAAAAAAATCTGCTAAAAAAAAATTTGTGTAAATTATGATTCTACTATGTTGTTTTAGTCATTTAGTCACTGGGGGTCTGGCACCACAAACGTCGACATTCACGTCAAATAATGACTTGAACATGAGTATGCAAAGCACCTTAATGTCAGTTTTCTATTTATTAGTTTTCAGGTTAATGTTTGCTTTTCTCCTTTGAAAAAAGAAAAAGAAAAGGCACCTATGTTTGCTACTCGACTTGTAGTAGTAAAGAGGAATGGTTAAGAGATGAATTGTGCATGACTTAATTGTGTGAGTTGTGAGATTTGCAGTGACTAATTGAGAGTATTTGTGGATAAAGATGAAGAAAAAGGAGTATGCTTGATTTTATTTTGTGTGACATTGCTATATTTTTAAGTTAGGTATGTTGATTTGAAATTAAAAATAAAGAGCCTATGCATGGTAGCTTACTGTTCTTTTGAGTTTTAATTTTGCTTTGCCTGAGGACGTGCAAAAGCTAAGTTTGGAGGAATATGATAGACAGAAAATTATATATTTTTATTCTCCTTATATTTAGTCTATTTGGCATGTTTTAGGTCTTATGAGGTTAATTTATGTTTATTTTATGTCAAAGGCATTTTTAGGGAAGTTTTAGAAAATATGCTTTAATTTGGAATTGTTAGCAGTATTTTAATGTTGATTCTTGCAGGTTTTTGTATAGAAGGAGTGCCCAAAATATAAAGTGCCCTTCAATAAAGTTGTAAAGGATATCTTAAACTTTTCAAGAAGGTTTGGTTCATCAAAATCTGAGTTCATTTGGGCATCCAAAGGTTGCTACAAAGTCAAGGTGGGTTGGAGCTTCAAAAGTCCAAATAATGTGATTCAAAAACCTAAATCATCTACACATCCTAAGCTACAATTTTATGAAGACTCCAAAGTCCAAAAAGGTCGTTCTCCTATCCAAAACAAAGTAACAATGAATCAATTTGAGTGTCTAACCATCTCTCGGTATTTTGAGTATAACTTCTTCGTCTGATATCAAAATAAGGCGTTAGAAAGCTAAAAGAAATATCTACAACTTTTATGTTGACAACTAAATATGAACAGAAAATTCTCAAGCAGTAATTTAGTGCTGCAGCGGTAGATTTTTCTGATGCAACAGAAACGTGCAAGTTGAAAAAAATAAAAGAGGGAAAGGATGACGTTACCCTTCAACTTAACTCGTTTTGGGATTACAAGTTTCATGTTTTTCATAGAAAAATGAGGGATGGCTCAAAGAAGGAAGGAGGATGTGGCAACCCGGAACCCCTTATATAAGAATTCCATGGGCCACTGAGTAAATAAAAAAAAAAAAAGTAAATAAAACATTTACACTTAAAAACACGGGTTACAAAATTTTTCTTTTAAATTAAATACATAAACGACTCACTCTGTCTACCCGGACATACTCAATACCATCCGATATCCTCTATGTGAGCTCCAGATCACCTTTGCTAGACTCCCAACCTCGGGTACCTGTGGAGGAAGAGATGAGCAACACAGTTCAGTAGAAATTTCTAAACACTGTATAGTTCTATAACATTTTAATACAATGCATGCACCACACAAATCTCATACAAACACATCAATTCATTCCTCACGTACACACTAATTTCTCTATTATAAGTTTCCTATCACAATCACAATCGTTGCCATATCTACGACACGTCCGTAGGAGTTTTGCACTCACCCTGGATACTCCACACAACCACTCTGTACCTCATTATGCTCACCCACAAGCCAATCTATGTACCATCAAATTGCTGCCTATCAACTAGTCAATCCCCATATCACTCGGATTACTGTATACCAACTAGTCAATCAGTATAATACTTGGATACCTGCGCACAAGCAAGGCTACCCAGTGTAATACGAGTCCCTACGCACCAGGCTAGGTGACCCATGACTGATGGTCCCTGTACACAAAGTTAGGCGACCCACATCATAATTAGATCCATGCGCACCAAGCTAGGTGATCTAATATCAACCATAAGCCCCCTCGGATTTTCGTACACTCAAACAGGACAATCCGAGGTCCATCCACGTGATCCATACTCATGTTAAACCTCACATGCACGTCCATTATCACACACGTGCATCTCTGTTCCTATTACCATACCACTATCGTATACGTTTCGTATACTCATTCTTTCGCGTACCTCACTCGTGTCTCGTGCATACCATCGCATACGTGCACTCACGTATCATTAGTAACTCAACCATCTATTCACACCCATAGGCACACATAATTGGTGTGCGACCAAGACGGTCAACCAAAAAGTAAATTCCTTACTTATCCCCTTAATGTGTCAAGAGTTATAGTGAAAG
>JANKKB010027772.1:0-11834 GCA_026225775.1 Bursera palmeri | reverse complement strand
GATAGAAAAAGGTAAAGCTTTCTGGGTAATTTTGTAGGTTCTATGACTCATCATGAGTCTCATGAACATTTGGTTACAATTTTGGTTACGTTGGCTTTGTGGATGAGTTTTTTAGGAGGAAAATGCGTGTGATTTTGCTTGTCCATGAGTGAGAAAGAGTACTTAGATTCATATTTCAGGTACTCTGCTTGGATGAATGCACAGCGAATGTCGACAATCAAACAGCTACAATACTACAAAGTGCAATATCTAGCGAATGCAGAGGCATGACAGTAATTACAATTGCTCACCGCATTTCCACAGTTTTGGATATGGACAAGATTCTGGTTCTAGATCATGGTAGCCTGGTATGCTTTTCTTTCTATTAGAGATCTAAACCATTCAACTCTTTGTGAAAAAATTAAAAAAAAAAATCATGGAAAGATGTCGGAACATATTAATGATTCCAATACAATCCTTTGATGAATTAGCAACTCTACATCTAATTTGCTTGACCTTATTATTTTTCTATTGATTATTCAGTGGAGTACCCTTGAATTTGTAAACTAGGTGAATTCTTGGGTTACAATACGTATTGATCAATTAGGAAACATTACCCTTGGAGATTAGTACATTTATGTGTAAATGGTTGGAATATGTATTAGGCAGTTATGAATTGGGTTAATAGTATGCATCCAATATCCTAATGTTATCTAAAGATTATTGGCCCTTGAGATTGCGTTGAAGTCAAATCTTTTTCTTGCTCTGTAGGTTGAAGAAGGGAATCCACAAACCCTTCTGCATGATGAGGGCTCCATATTTTCTCAGTTTGCCAGGGCTTCTACAGCGCAATATTGAGATCTAAGAATTCATCCAAGTCCAGTTGGCAAATGTTATTGACCTTATCATAAGTTATCTTTAGTAAATGAGAATTCCATTAGATTAATATGAATCTGTGCTCATGCCTAATTATTAGGAAACGAAATGATTTCCGATTTTTGGGATATAAATGCCTAATTATTAGGAAAGGAAATGATATAAATGATTATATTATTTATTTTATAAAATATTTTTTGTTCATACTTATTTGTTTAATAATAGTATTTATATTAATTAAATATAAGGGAATATGTGTAATAAACATTTGTAAAAACATTTAGAGAGTAGTGATTTAGATTTACTTTTCAGAATGAGTGGTATACCACTTAAATTAAATGTTAAATTTAAAAACAAATAAAAAATTAAAGAACTAAATGTTAAACACTAAGAAGTGCTAAATGAAAAGTGGAAAAATCAAACAACCCTTAAGTGATTGGTTCCAAAACAAATTAGATTGAATTGAAATGATATGCAATAGTTAGGGAATAGTAAGATAATTGATTGCAAAAGGGAAGTTATTCAAACAGTAATAAACTTCAGGATAACAAATTAAACTGATGCATAAAATAGACCATAATATGACTAGTTTACTTTTCATCGGATAACCAAATATAAATTAATGAATCAAGAGAGAGAAAAGGGTATTCTTGGAAGCATTTGCCCTTGAAGTTCAATAACGGTATCAATTGATTTTGAAATATTCTCAATATGGGGAATTAGCGAAAATGGCTATATTAGAGAGAGGTCTTTGAAAAATAATCAAGCTTTTATATTTCTCTCATTTACCTAGCACTCAACAGTGATATTTCCCTTATATTCCCTATTTATCTTCACATCTATTTATAAAAATTAAATAAACTGCACAACAGTACCGTGAACAATATCGATCGTCAATGAACAGTACCGAACCGTTAAATGAACAGTAAACAGTATTCGAACCGTCAGTGAACAATACTATGGACAGTATCGAAACGTCAAAATGAACAGTATCGTGAATAGTATCCGAACCATTAGTGAACAGTATCGTGAACAGTACCGAATCGTCAAATGAACAGTGAACATTTTTCGAACCGTCAATGAACGGTATGAACCGTCAAATGAACCGTGAACAGTATCATGAACAGTATCGGACTGTCGTTTCATTTCTTTGAAATTCGGGCTGTCAGTGAACAATACTTAGAACAGTCAGTAAACAGTATTATGAATAGTACCGGACTGTTAGTAATTTTTTTCTTTTAAAATTTGATTTTTATAAAAACAAATGTGAGAGTAAATAGGGAATATAAGGGAAATATCACTATTAAGGGTTAGGTGAATGAGAGAAATATTCAAGTTTTGTTATTTTTCAAAGACCCCCTCTCCAATATGGCCATTTTGGCATATTCCCCAAATATTCTCGCTAGCTATTGCCTGATCACCAGCATCAGAGCCACTTACACTAGCTCCTGCATCATCACCAGCTCCTGCATCATCAGTGGTATAGTAATGAACATCGTGGCTTTGCCCAATTATTGTACTTCCACCTGTTTGTGTTGGGCTAAGTTGGATGATTTCCTCCAACCGAGGTACATTGAGGCCCTGGAACATTGTTTGTAACAGGAACCTAGACGAAAACTTTGGGGCCCCTAGCTTGGTCCAAGATACGCGTGTCTTGGTTGCATTCTAACAATGATCCAAGGCAAACTGCAGCTTCCACGAAGTTTTCAAAAGTCAAAAGTTGGCAAGTTGCCTATGTTAGTTGTAAGGGTAAAGACTAAAGACTGAAGACTATTAGCTTTGAAATAAAGTTGCTCCGGGTTGGAAATTTTCTAAGATGGGGATATTTAGAGTTTATTCAACTAATACAGTGACTGAAAAAAAAAATTAACCTTTCTCTCAATAAACTATTCCATAAAGCTATTTTTTAAACAAAATTACCGTATTATTATGCATAATGTTCATATGCTCAGACTTCACACTTCATTAGGCTTTCCTCAGACTTAGAAATGTCCATAATCCTCCCGAATTTAAGTTGTAGGTAGTCAGATTTATGTTCTCAAGTGTTGCCAATGGCTTGGATGGAATAGACTAAAAAAGAATAATTATTAAAATTATTACTTTTTTTAATTTGATATAAATTTGATTGTTTAATATAATATAATAATTTTATATTAATCTTTTTGTTCAAGGCCATATAAGGTATTGAGTACATCACATCAATACTTACTGAATTTATCAAAACTATATAAAAATAACTAAAATCATAGATATGTGATATGTTGTATTTGTAGGAATCAAGTTGATATGCTAATTCAAAATTGATAGTAATGCACTTTGAGTAAAATTTTAAAATTTTTTTCTTCAATTCTAATTTAATTGTCAAACTTTAACATGTTTCGCTCCTGATGACCAGCCATAATCTGGTATTTATCTAAGGCAGTTGATGGGAAGCTGGGCTGGACTTAATGTGTTGGGCCTAGTTTTAGGCTTTAAGTAACGTCATCAGGCCTGGTTGAGTACATTTGGTAATAAGTTTTTGATGGCCTTTTCAACTTGGATTACGAAGATGAAATTCGATTGCACAGCCTCTCAAATACTGGGAGGAACACAGGTTTGTTGCACAACAATTTTTACAATTTATAAATAATAAATATAATCTTATCATTTTAATAAATATTTTTTTGATAATTAATAAATTTTCACTTTCTTAAACCATAAATTAAAGGGATGAAATATTTTAACTTAATGTTTTTATTTAAAATTTGATTTATATTTATAATTATTGATCCCACTTAATTAAAGGTTAAAATTTAAAAGTAAAAAAGTTATACTTAATGATGACAACTCATCAAATATTTTAATCATTAGTTTAGTGAGATCACTTATCACAAATTTAAGTTAAAAAATTTAAGTAAATATTGCATCTCTTAACTTAGTATTTGTTATTTACTATTTTTAAATTACTAGTATGTGTCAATACATATGAAATTGACTTCAATAATATAGCTTACTAATATGTGCCAATACACATGAAAATAACTTTACTAATATGTCACTCGGTTTATTTTCTTCAAATTAAACAAACATGAAACATATAGAAAAATCTTCTGGTCTTCTTCCTCCAGATTGTCATCAATTATTTTGAAAACATCAAAATTTTCTCTTTTAGGGTTTTTTTAGCCTTTGGCGTGCACTTTCCAACTCCTTTCTGCTTTTACTATATAGATACGAACCCAAAACTACTAGACCTAATGGAAGGCTATTCCAATAGCTTACATTTTCCTCTGACAACTCTGTAGAATCTTCAACAAGATGATTTTGCTTAAAGGCATTCAAACTAAAAAGTTGAAGAGCTTTCTCAATCTTAGAAATCTGGATCTTGTATATTCTATTCACCCCATAAGCTTTTAGTAACTGTTCATTTCTAGTTGTTATGATGATTCTACTTCCCTGACCAAACCATTCACGATCACCTACCAATGTTTTTAGTTGCTCTAATTTATCAACATCATCTAGAACGACAAAGACCCTTTTATTATGTAGCTCCTTATAGATTCCTCCATAAACACCCAATAGAATCATATCCTTTACTTTTAGGGTTTGTGAAAGAAGTTTCTCTTCTAAAGCATCTAAACCATATTTTTCATGAGACTCTTTAACATTTGATAGAAAGCTGCTACCTTCAAATTGACGGAAAAACATATTGTAAATGATTTTTGCAATAGTTGTTTTTCCTATACTACCCATCCCACAAATCCCTATAATACGAACATCATAACTGCCTCTATCTAAATATGAAATCATGTCCTTCAACGAAGAATCTATTCCACTCAAGTCTATAGTAACAATAGAGATTAATGGATGGTTCAATTTAGTCCTTACATCTTCCACAATTTTTTTTATAAATGCTGCTTCGTGCCTGCAAAGAATATAAAAGGGTGAACTCCATTTATTAACATTGAGACAACAACATTATCGGGCAAGTCAAGACATATTTGTACATGTGGAGATTGTCGAATATGGTATAATTTGTTTATGAAAAACTGTAAATCCTTAATACCAACTTAATAAAGCTAGAAAGACAACATACCTATCCTGTAAATGCCAACCAGAAAGATTAGCCACTTCTGTCAAAGCTGCTCTCCATTTCTCCAATTTCTCAGCTCCAAAAGTTCTTTCATGTTCTTCCAAGGCCTTCCCAAAGCTCCCTGTCTGTTTACGCACTTCGGTTGGTTCCACATCATAGAAAATGGGTACGACAGTCTGGTCAATCTCTTTCATGCATTCAACAATCTTCAGAAGTTCGTCCAAGCACCAGGATGACGTAGCATAGTTTCTTGAGAAGACAACAATGGAGAACCTTGATGCTTCAATTGCTTTTAGAAGCTCTAGTGAAATGGGTTTGCCTCTCTCAAGTTTTTTATCATCTATGAAGTAATAGATCCGATTTAGATCCAAAGCACAGCAGAGATGATCAGTGAAGTTCTTGCGGGTGTCTTCTCCTCTAAAACTAACAAAAACATCGTACTTCCACGATGCACGTGAATAAGAGGAAGAATAAGAAGAAGTCCCTTCATTTCTCTTCAAAGACATTATTGAAACTGATAACAAACTTTGCTCTGGATTTTCCGCTATGAGTCTTAACCTTTGTTGTACTTTATATATTTTTTATGAAATGTAATCAATATTTTATATACATTATATGATGAAGAATGAGAAAGGAAACTGCTTCTTTTTGACCTTTCCTTGCTTCTTTGGCTGAACAAATAAGACTAGGAAAACGGAGTCTTATTATAAGCTGGGCTGGACTTGATGAAATGTAATCAATATTTTATGGACACCATATGATGAAGAAAGAGAAAGGAAACTGCTCCTCTTCGGCCTTTCCTAGCGTCTTCGTTTAAACAAATAAAACTAGGAAAATGAAGTCTTAGTATAAGCTGGCTATACTTGACGAAATGTAATCAATATTTTATAAACATCATATGATGAAGAAAGAGAAAGGAAACTGCTCCTCTCTGGCCTTTCCTAGCTTCTTCTTCTAAACAAATAAGACTAGGAAACTGAAGTCTTATTATTAGCTGGGCTCGACTTGATGAAATGTAATCTATATTTTATATGCATTAGAGAAAAGAAACTTCTCCTGTTTGGCCTTGCCTAGCTTCTTCGTCTGAACAAATAAGACTAGGAAAATGAAGCCAACGACGTTGTAAAGTTCCATATTTTCACCCCCTTCCACTTGTTATAATCATACAGTTGCTTGTTTGTAATTGGCAGAGGTGGGCTGCAAAGTGCTACAAAACCCACCTTACTATTTAAATTAGAATTACAACCTTATTTCTATCTTAACCGTAACCAGTAATCATTTACACTTGTTTTACATGAAAGAAGGCTTATTTAAGGGATGGAGTTTGTTATGTTTATCTTAAAATCGTTTTTGGTTAGTCAAGTACTCCAATATTATGGCCCATAATGTAAGCGTACTATTTGGGTCTCATATTGATTCTCTCTCATGTCTATATAAACCCTTCAAATTTTCTTTCAAGATATACACATTCTCTAAACTCGCTCCCTCTAAATTCTTCTGCATTTGAGAGCTCATCATCTAACCTTCCCAAAAATCAACAAAGTCTTTGTATCAAAACTTTTGTACTAAAACAATTTCAGTGATCTACTCTAAGATTTAGAAGATATATCATGTATTATAAAAGACATCAAAGATTTTAGAATTACTGTAGATTTTATTCCATTCAAAATTAGAAAGATTTTTTTTTAATTTTAGAAATGAGGTATAAAAAATATATTTTTAAAAAATATTATTAATTGTATAAAAAAATTGGATAATCTTAACATGTGTCATAAGGATGCTAATGTTAAGCTCTAAAAACTCAATTTTTTTCATTTATTCAATCATGTATCTATCTAGAAAACTATGTTAAATTAATTATTTTACTATATTTTATGCCTTTTATAAGTTTAATACATTTTTTTAATGTAAATTAATGATTAGAATAAATGAAAATATACAATTTTTGAGGGCTTAAGGGTACACATTAAGATTACTCAAAATTAAAATAAAATCTTAAAATCTCCACCAAGCACTATGCACTGAAGAATAAGAGAAGGAGACATTACTGAAACTAATCACCAACTTTGCCTAGGTTTCTCTAAGTCTTATCCTTTGTTCCGAATTAATATCTCCCTCTCGTTCTATTTTATTTGGTATGAAATGTGAATGCATGGCATTTCATATGGAATTTCTAAAGTCTAAAGCAATTCATAATTGGTTCATAGTTTGTATCCTAGTACGATGATTTAATTAGCAATTCTCTAACATAGAGATACAACATTTTGGACCAATATGAATTCGAAGTTTCTTCATAACTGCATTCTAATGCCTCATTTCATAGGGAATCTCAAAGTGATTTAATTTCATTATATTTCATCCTTATCCCAAATCCTTTCATTTAATATCCACTTAGTGTTATTGACATAAGATGTCATTTCTTGTCTATTTATTTCTATTTCTATATATGAAAAGTAAAAAAATCATATAAGAATCTAGAAAATGAAATAAAAAATAAAAAAAATCTTCCATTTCTAGATAATAAGGAATATTTAATAGTTTATAAATATTATTTTATAAAGTTAAATATATGACGAAGAAAAGAGAAAAAAAGCTATCCTCTTTGACTCTTTCCTAGTTCCATTGTCAAGAGAAATAAGGCGGATAAGGAAAAGCTCTCCGTGAAAAAGTGAGTCAAGAAAAAAATAATTTTCTTTTATCTATTTCTTTGTCAAGTGAGTGGAGTCTTTCTATCAAAAGTTTTTTAAACAAATTAATTTCAGTGATCTCCCCTAAGATTTAGAAGAAATATTATAAACTAAAAACTTCTTAGATTTCAGAATTATTAAAGATTATTCCGTCTAGAGTTGAAACGAATTATTTTATTTTAACATTAAAAAGAGATATTTTTTTTTTTTAAAGAGAATGTTGTTAATTGTAAAATAAATAAATAAATTCAATACAATATTAAAAGCTAAATTAAATAAATAATTAAGGTCAGCAATTATGTACAACTAGCAGACTAGAGTACCTATCCCATAATGAATCTGCAAAGCAATCCCCATGATGTTCACCACTTCAATGGAAATGTCTGTTGTGATAAGCTAGAAGAATTGAAGTGGAAAAACATCAAAATATAATATATGCATCCACTTAATCTCTTTCTTTTTTATGCAAAAGGATTTTCACCATACAAAGTAATTAGGATTTTAATAATTGTCAATTATTGAAGAATTTGAAAATCGTATTTTTCATTTAATGATGCTTCAATTGCGAGTGCTTTACATAACACCATTTATATATACTTGTTGACTAGTATAATAGCTACACTGACTAGGCTTGACAAACTAACCAATTAGCTAACTGACTTATGCTGACTGATGCTTAACAATTTCTCCGCACATCTTCCCTATTTAACAACCCTTCTCAAACTCATGAGGTTCTAGGAACTTCTTGAGTGAGCTTGGTCCAGATAATTAAGACATATCAGAGAGTAGCTTAATTGTAGGTTTATTCCTTAGATATTCAAACCTATTTCCGAATAAAGGCTTAGTCAAGATGTCAGCAATTTGGTATTTAATTGAAATATGATTAACAGCTAGTTGATTTGCCATCACCTTTTCTCGAATAAAGTGTGTATCTATCTCTGTATGGTTAGTCCTAGCATGAAATGCTAGATTAGCAATAAGAGATTCAACACTCTTGTTATCGCACCATAAAATAGGCACTTTAGTAGTCTTGAGTCCAAGTTCTTGCAGTAACCCTTGTAACCATTCAATTTCTGTAGCTGCTTCAGAGAGTGATATGTATTCAGATTCTGTTGAGGATCTTACAACAACCTTTTGTTTCTTAGAACACTAATGAATCAAATTCTCACCAAAATAAACACAATATCTTGAGTTGAACATTTATCATCGATGCTACTAGCCCATTCTGCATTAATATATATCTAGTCAAGATGAAATTTGTCATTCGTTTAAATGATAGACCATATTTTAGTGTTCGTTTGACAAATCTAAGAACCCTTTTACAAGCTTGCTGTTGCATTGTAGTAGGTGGTTGTAGAATTGACTTAATTTGTTAACAACAAAGGCAATGTTAGGCCTTAACATTGATAACTACTAAAGAGCACCAATGGCACTCATATAAGTGCTTAGTTGATTGAACAACTCACAATCATCCATAGACAATCTGGAACCAACTTCCATAGGTATAATATTACTTTACTTCAAACATATTAAATTTCTTAAGTACAAATAATGCATACTTTGTTTAATTAAGAACAAGTCTATCAGAAGTTCTAGTAACCTCAAATCTTAGTGATAAATTTCGACCCTTATCCGATTTTGGTCCAACCAAACCCAAGGTCAAATTCAGCCCACAAATCCAAAATTGATAATAAATCTTCAAATTCATCATTAGGATGCAATGAAATCCAACTAGATGTTAATTAATTAGATTGCATAGCCTCCTAAATGAAAGGATAGGTTGTATTTTTGTTGTATTTAAGTTGTAATACATTGTAAGCTCCAAGTGTAAATTTAAAGTTAGTAGCTCAGAGCCTAGGTGTAGATCAGCCCATGCCATGATACCAACTTTCTGCCTGCTCGACGCCTAGGTGTCAGTCTATGCCACGATGCCAACTCTCTTTCCGTTCAATGCCTAGGCGTAGCTCAGCCCACGCTGCAACATAGACAACCGATTTCATTTTTTACCCCTTTGTTTTTGTTAGCTTGTAATAGTTAATTGGTGGGTATTTTTATCCTTCCACCCTTTTAGGAATGCGTTACTATATAAAGACATCATTTCTCATGTATTAGGAAGCTTTTGATGAATTGAAATATTGAAACACTTTGTGCATTCTTTTCTTTGAGAGTGTTCTCTCATGTGAATTTTCCTTTATCCATTTTCCCAACCATGGAAACTGGTGGTGGTTTAGCTTCAAGTTTATGGACTTAGTCCTTTGTGCTTGAAATCTTTTGGCATATCTTCTATCTTCTAAGTTTATAAGTTATTTCTTGTTGTTGAAGATTTATGTTCTTGTGTGTGAAGCTCCATTAAAGAAGTTTGTTGTTGTTCTTATGAAGGTATATTGTATGTGTTGTTTATGTTGAATTGTTATAGTTAAGTTAAATATATGTTCTTATTGAGCTTGTTTTAAGAATGATTTGGAGTTTTCATTGGTGTTCTTGTTAGTTGATATTTTTAAGTTTAATCTCACTCAATATTTAGCGTATCCATGGGTTGAAAATGGATCATTTAGTATCAGAGCTTTAGGTTGACTGTTGTTGAGTGAGAAATTTATGAATTACATGTATAATTTGTGAGTTGCATTGTTGGAGCTTATGAAATTTTTGAAAATCTCAAAGAGGAAGATGATGAATAGTTGTTCAATTAGGTGAAGATTGAGTGCAACCATAAACATCCATTAACCCCATACACTTGGCACACCTGAACACTTTCCACTTCAACTCCAACTCACTAAACCACCTTATCCCTTTACCAACTTTAGGATACCTTGCTTAGCCACCTCACACCCTAAGCAACCATTTTCCTCCCAAATCAAATACATACTATTACCATCTAGTTACCAAAATTCCATCCTAACTAGACACTATTCCATTACTACTATTTCCGTAAATCCTATTCCATGAACACTATTTTGAATCTCCTATTCACAAATACTATTCAGAATACATTGTTCTAAAACACTATTCTGAATCCACTATTTATAAGCACTATTCATGTTCACCATTTCACCTCTGTTACAACCCATACCATAACCAACACCAATCTAGCCATGAAGAGAAAAGGCCAAGCCACCATATTTACACCCCAAACACTTTCCCGATCCCGAATCCAAAATTAACATTTTGATAAAGAAGTTAATATTGCTAGTACCTCTAGCGATAAATTTGATAAAACTAGGAGGTCTAGACATGAAAGAAGTTGGGTAGACATATGCGAGACCTCTAGCGATGAATTTGATAAAACTAGGAGGTCTAGACATGAAAGAAGATTGGGTAGGCATATGCGGGACGATGATGGAGAATTGAAAGATGAAATACCTGAGTTTGAAGGAAGATTGGATCCGAATGTTTTCTTTGATTGGTTGAGTACCACTGAGAAAATATTTGAATTCAAAGGATATTTGGATAGACAAAGGTGTAAAGTTGCTCTTTTAAAGTTTAAAGATTATGCATCTTTGTGGTGGAAGAAGTTAAAGGAGAAAAGAAGTAGAGAGTGAAAGGAGAAAATAAAGTCTTAGGAGAAATTGAAGAATTCTCAATTCTAAATGGTTTCTCTTTAAGGGAAATAAGCTATGTTTGCCCGAGGAAAAATCTAGAGAAATCTTGAGTAAATAATCTTATGGAAGAGACCTTGCAGGACAATTTGGTGTTAGCAAAACACTCGAAGATGTGCTAGTCATAAATCTTCCCATTCCAAGTCGACCATGGGAGGACTTGAACCTGAATTCTATTATGTCCTGACCTAAAACTCAAAAGGATTGCAATTTAATTCTGGAAGCGCATTTGGAAATGGCAATTTCTAGAATTTGAGGCCAAATTCTCTTCAACACGTGGAGTATAATTCATTTTGATCCTCATCCGATTTTGTTCCAAGCAAGCCCAAGTTCAAATTTAGCCCATAAATCCAAAATTGGTAATGAATCTTCACATTCATCATTGAAATGTAATGAAATCGAATTATATGTTAATTAATTGGATTGCATAGCCACTTAAATAAGAGGATAGGTTGTAATTTTTTAATTTGTTGTATTTAAGTGGTAATACATTTTGTAAGCTCCAAGTGTAAATTTCAAGTCAACAGCTCAGTGCCTAGACGTAGATCAGTGATAAGCACTTAAAAGTGTAGATTTATTATGAGTTTAAATATCATTTTTACACTTTAAGTGCTATTAATTTAAGTA